>VBVQ01001815.1:0-30423 GCA_011636635.1 Tetramorium simillimum | reverse complement strand
ATATATATATATATCAACTTATATATATATATATATATATATATATATATATCAACTTATTTTCAAATTTTATCAAGTTTTATATTTTATATTTTAATATATCATAAAATCTTTCGTAATAATTACCTGAAGTCCGAACCACTTTTGTTACAGGTCTCACAAAAATTGACTTGTCTGCTTTTATTTATCAAGCGTTATATTGAGACATATTACACTATCTTTTCCAAATACAAAATGAAAAACAGATGTTATTTTAATTCTTTTTTTTTTTGTACTTTGTACTTATACTTTGTACTTTGTTATTTCTTATCATAGTTAAATGCAGGCCTTAATCGTAATTTGAGTCATAT
This sequence comes from Tetramorium simillimum, assembly GCA_011636635.1. Taxonomy (NCBI): domain Eukaryota; kingdom Metazoa; phylum Arthropoda; class Insecta; order Hymenoptera; family Formicidae; genus Tetramorium; species Tetramorium simillimum. The sequence goes on along the minus strand of VBVQ01001815.1, from coordinate 30,073 downwards.
GGAAAACTCAGATTTTCATCAACAACTTCCCAAAATTTCGTATAAGTTATATTTTTTAAAAGTTGACAAAAATATTTATTATATTCAGGATAATTTCCAGGATTGGCATTTCGAGTAAATGGAATTAAAACCCTAGAAATTCTCAAAATCATCTTTCTAAAATTTTATCACATGTGTTAAAGCATACGTACTAATTCGTTAGTATAATTCTTTAATTTTGTAAAATAAACGTACATATATAAATATACACACATATATATATTTTTTAACAAATTTTAATTGTTAAATGTTTCTATCATTACTATAACTTATTGTTCTCACTATAATATCTAATACTAAAAAGATCATAACAATTTTTTTTAACAAAATTTTCATTTCAAAGAAGGAGTTTTCATAAGAAAGGGGAAAAAAAACTTTTTATACATCAAATGTATATTTCATCTTTCAAATAGTACACAGTCATCACGAGCACACATAAATAAAATAAAAAGACATCCATAGCAAAAGCTCGGTAGAAAAAATACATACGAGTACTCATAATAATTCCAAGGTATACAAATTGCTGTCGGTCTCCTCGATCTCAATATTTTTTAAGTCAAGGTTCCTCGAACTAGCGCAGCCCAAAAAATTCCAGGTGTTTTGCATTTACTGTTATCTTAAATAATTTACAAATGTAGCGAAGCGTACAATACGGTGAAAAAATAATACAAGCATAAAGATACGTGTGCTTATTATAAACTGTACGCTTTCTTGGAAAGCTCATGTCCTCATAGGAAGCTTACGCTTTTTTATATTTTATTTATTTCATTACGACGATGGAGACATATATAATCTGGGAATGCGATAAAGAAATTCAACAATAGTAGTTATTTCGATATAAAAATCTCGCTTCTTCTTCTATTAGGCTTGTAATTCAAGCTATCGTCTATCCAATATTTATCCAATGATAAGATTTGTACGAATATATACATACAATCCAATTACAGAATTTCTGTTTGCTATATACATATTACAGAATACAAATTTTTGTCTTGTTATCAAATAATTCGGAAGAATGCGCTTAAAGCCGCCTAGAGATGTGTGCCAAAAGATATGTAATTAATAAGATTTAATTATTAAATTATACCATTACATATAATTCATGTATTTAATCACTCATGTTTAAAATTACTTTTACAGTTTACTCGTAAATGTTCATGTTGAATAATCATTATAGTGACTATGGATTTCTCTAGAAAGACGGAAAATTGCAATTAAAATCCGACAAAAAAAAATGCATTGACTAGCAAACAAAATTATTTTCACATTTTATCTGTAAAGCATTTCATATAATACTCTTTCTTGTATTATCATTATTACTGACAAACATTTAAGAGTAAACAAAAAAAACATAATTTAATTGCAAGCAGCATGTATACAGATATATAAATTATCAATAAAGCGTAATTCTTATCTAATCACAACGCAGAAATGTTAAGTATAATGAAAATTGTGGAGGAGACAAACTTAACAGAGGATAGTATTGGAATTTTCTATCAACTAATTCATTCACCATTCGTGTGTACTTAATAAACACTAAATCAAAGTAAAAATACTATAAAACCTTTAAAGTACAAAAGATTATATAAATATCGAGTATATTTACTGTGCGTAACGTTATATTGCAGAACACAGGATAAGATATGAGTTTTATATTTTTCCTTTAACAATGAAATATATAAATCGTGTGTACTGCTGTATGTGCGTATATGCGTATGGACACATATGTATGAATTTTATATATTTAAAGCATATCTCCTTCGTGTAAGTACAGTACTATAAATATGGTTTACGAACTTAGGAATGCGTAATTAATGTAAACATGATTATTTAATCGTTCATATTCAAACCCTCATCCGTCAGCTATCGAATTTGTTCGGACTCATCAAACAATATTAGAAATGCCTAAAATATATTTGCAACGCAATAAATAAAAAATATTCCGTTTGTTCTAAAACAAAATGAATATCATTTATTTAGTTTATACTTGAATTTTCCTTAAATCATAATGTACCAATGTTATTTTTAAGGAAAAAATTTCTTTATGTAATAAAAGAAAACAAATTTAACATATACTTATTCAAAAATATGTAAAAACAAAATATACGTAAGAAATACGTAAAAACGAAATTATATTGTGAATCCGAATCGGGTCAGCCGATACACTCATCGTATGGTTGACCATCAGGAGAACCATAGTCGTTTTAAAATTAGACTACATTTTGCCTCAAAATAAGTATGTATATATATACACATTAAAAATCCAGCTAGATATATTTAAGGTGTACATATATACAATTCGTGATATGCAATACGATGGAATAAATAAATATACGTACGCATGTCTTAAAGATAAAAAACTGAGTATTTTACATTAGAAATTAAGTATTACGTAATAATTACTTGAAGGTATGTTCAGAAGTATAGATCACTTATTAATGTCATTGTGGCTCTTTCTCAAAAAGAGAAAATAGTGTCATAAATGTCGTCAAAATAGCGATGGCAAATTATTCTTCTAAATGCTGTGCTTCTTTCAGTCTATTATGTTAGAACATCTAAATACTATTATAGCTGGTGTATAGCAGTCCACGTTTCAATTTTAGAACCGAAGTTTGAGATAATATTCTAAAAAGATTTTCACAAGGCTCTCAGTCTTGTAAAAATTTCGAAAGATTTTAGGCGCAATTAAGATTTAATCGAAATAATGTTTAAAAAAATGTTTTCCGTGCGAAGCAAAATCCAGCATCTATCACATCATATTTTCAGCGCAAAATAAAGTTTTTAACAGTACTTTCGTCACAGGAAAGATTTTATATTAAACATCATCTCGACTAAAACATCATTTGTGCTATAAACCTTTTCAAGCACACTCTGAGATATTTGAAATAGTTTCATTTAATTTCATAAATATCAGAGGATAAATCTATCCTCGAATTTCAAGTATTTTAAACAGAGGTTTCCGAGTTCAATCGCAGAAGAAATTTGTTCGATTTGGGATGCGCCAATTGCTCGGTGAGATTAAAGTGCGGTAATCTATGCGCTGTACACAGAAGCGCCACTTCGCCTTGTCTCAACTGAAACTCACAACCGTTAGCAATCGGGCGAGAGGGTAACTCCCCTTCGCACACCAAGGCCCAATGATGTGATCGTTTTTGTCTTTCTTTCTCGTTCGACAATACCGGGCTCGCAGCGAAGAACGGTTCCAAGAAGGCGCGCGGCGCCGCATCTTGAGCCAAACACCGGGCGAGACGGTTCAAAATAGATTCTACCGAATGACGCGGCTGTTGTCGAGTAATTCTCAAGTACTTCTGTAAAGCTCTCGCCATAGAGGGGAACACCGCTTGCGCGGCTTCCATGGGATCCATCGGCCCAGGGTTCGGCGTGGAATCTACCTCGGAATGCAAACGTTTGATATGCGCGAACGCCTCCTCGGCGGCGGTGATGAGTCTCGCACGGCGTTTCCGCACTCGTCGCTCGTAATCGTGTTCCTCGTAGAAGCGCTCGTTGTGACTCGAATCACGACGACGCGCCTGTGCTGCCAGGACCGCTCGATCCCCGCTACCGCCGCGCGACTGCATACCGCCGGTTACTCCGCCGTCGACCTCGTAGAACTTGAAACTCGACTGCTTCCTACCGGACTTCGAGACCGGCAACCTCTCCAAGTACGGATTATAAATCGGAAACTCTGTGTAGTATCTTTCTAGAACCCACACGGCTGCTCTCTGTATCGATAACTGGCCGATTGCATAGGACCTTGATTCGCCGTCTGGCGATCTAACGACCTGCAAACGAAAACGACATGTCAATCAAGATGATTATTACAATCAGACGTCATTAACGATACGAAGAACGTTTGCGCACCTTAAGATAAAACGTAGGCTGTAGATGACGAACTTCGATAAGGAGCACTGCGGTGTAGTGTATAAACAGGAGCGTATTGGCAAGGGTACCTGCATAATTTACTAAACTTTTGTACTCTGTTATTTCGCCATTGGCAACAGTCTTAGCACTCTCGGTGACCTGAAAAATAACGGGCGTTTTAACAATGATACTCTCAAAAGCAGTCGCGCGACGTACATTCAGGATCATTACCTGTACAACGTAAAAAAGCCAATAAGTACAAATGCACAGTGTGGTGAGCAGCAACACTCCCGCCTTGAATAAAAATATGCGCGGCATGGTAGCGGTGCGCGGACGCAGAAACACCGCCCAGCTACCGATAACCAGGAGCACCAGTTTGAAGGCCAGTCCTAGCAGTTCGCCCTTGCACTCGGCGTTGCACGACAGCAGCTGCAACTTCTGCTGCATGGTCAGTACCGTTGTCGAGTCGGGGAAGAATCCTAGCTTAGGCAGGATCACCATGGCGATGGGACTGAGGAAGGCGCATATCCCGAGTATCATCGCGACGATCGGGCCGACGTAGCGATTGCAATTGGAGCCGAACGTGCCATCGGTCTCGTTCGGCCAGTGGCTTACGTCCTCGGTCGACTCCGACCTGTCGGAGGTGTTGCCGGTGACGGCCGTTGTGTTCTCGCCCCAGTTCTCATCCTGCGGCAGGATCTGCACCTCGATCACCTCCTGACCTAAATTGTCCACGCTGTCTCCCCGCACGTTCACCGTCGTTTGAAACGGAGCCATCTCGCTGGTGTCCACGTTCTGCCTCTCCTTCTTTTGACTTCGCGTGCTCCTGTCACAGAATACGGGCGATTAGTAAAAACAGAAAAAAGAAGGAACGCGCGAGAGAGATTCTTCGGTAACTGAAACTGTAGCATTAACGGAATAACTCGCGTCTTAATCAAGTATAACTGTACAACCGTGCAAGAGAGAAAGAGAGACACACGTACTCTTGGAGAATCATTAAACTTTCTAAGGACGCGCGATTAAGCGAAGTTGAAAGCACGTTGGATGTAAAATAGAAAACGCTTGCCTTGAGCAAAGCTACGTGAGAAAGTTGACGGCCGCAACGACGCGTGCAACAAGGATGCTTCGTCGAAAGTGATCGCGCTAATGGATTGTTAACGGGCGAATGTAGGTACCTGGTGGTGCGGTGAGAGTGCTGCCTGTGATGCTGCTTCGAGCTGTGGGACCGATGATACTTCTGGGAGCCCCTGCTGTGGTGGCTATGGCTATGCTCGCTAGCCCCGGACTTCACGCTCTCCGTCTCCATTCCACGACAAAGGCTACCGCCCGCTCGCTACCCCATAAGAGCATACCCACCCTCGCGCGCGGACGAACGGCGGACACATGTATCGGGATGCGTGATGTAGCCTCGTCAGGGTACGCTGTACGCTATCGTGTTGCGCTATCGGCGCGCGTCCAGGTCATTCTCGCAGCGTCGCGGCGTCGCGGTCACGTGCACCCTCGACATTCCGCTCGTCCGGCCGAGGAGCGTCGCACCGCCGCAGCCGCGAGGGAAGGGGGGAGGAACTGATCGCCGGGTACGACGCGGGGGACCGGTAACCCCCGGAGCGATCGGCGAAATCCGCGGCTCTCGGCGTCGCACGCGTAAAAAAAACGGACGCCGACACGCCTAACGTTTTATTATTCCCACCCCCTCCGTCCGGCTCCAAGCGGCCGGGCTACCACATTCCGTGGTAATTGCGGCGGATTGAAAACACTGCGGCGTCTCTAGGGGAATTTCAGCGATCACGTCGGGAGAGAGACCCCATGCTCGTGGATTTTCTATGGAGGCTCGTGTCTGGTTATATTTTAATATCACGGAATAATCAAATTTGTTTACTTTTATATAATTTTTCAAGATTTGAGATAACTGTTGGTCTCTAAAGTAATTTCTACCTGATGTGTAAATCATCCTTAAATCACCCTAATTAAAAAAAATTTTATAAAAAAAATACAACTATCAAGATATGATTAATAAAGCCTTTTAATTAAAAAATATATTTTTGAGAATAAAAACACGTTTTGTATTTTCTTTCTAAGTGTATTTCAAATGATAATTACACGGCGAGGGGAGCGGGTGCGGGCATATTGGCCGGCTTCACCTCGGAAATTGGAACAGTTGGGGTTACTTCTTCCTTCGGTTCCACAATGGACACGTAATCCGGAAGAGGTTTCTTCGGGCCACTCTTGCCATTCGGATCCCAAGGAAGCATGATTTTAACTTTGATTCCCAATACTCCTAAAAATACAATATAGACTTATAAGATATAAATTTTTAAGTATTATAAACTAAATATACATTCTGATGTTTATATCATTAATTAAAATGTCATAGCACGGCAGTCATACCTTGCCGAAGAAGCACATGCCGAGTGGCGGAGTTCACATACTCATTAGTCGGCTCGCCCGAGTGTATCATAAGACCATCGACGAACTTCATCGATTTTGCTCTCTGACCACGCAGTTTACCACTGACGACTACTTCGCAACCTTTAGCCCCTGACTCCATGATGAATCGTAGAACACCATAACATGCCCTAATTACAAAATAAAACTTTCAAGGTAGAAGATACAATAAGGATTAACAAGATATGTGAAGTCAAGTTCTGATTTACCTTCGCACAGCGAGACCTCCAATCAGCTTGTACCGAAGAGATTCTGCTTGCGCAATGGCACACAAGCCACGCGTGGCAACCTTCTCAGCATACAGCTCGACATTCTGCGGATCCTTAAAATTGAACCGTTTCTGCACTACGGAGGTAAGTTCCCTGATCCTACGTCCCTTCTCACCGAGGACGCTCTGCGTGTGGGTAGCCAGCAGAATAATTTCCGTCCGGTTCGGTGTGACGCGGACTTCCACGCCCGAATAGCCATCCTCGGCGAGTTCGCGAGTCAGAAACTCGTTCAGCTCGGCCCTGAAGACGCCGTCTCCGACAAACTGAAAGATAAAAAGAATATTAACCACATTAAATCTAATTTCTTACTTTTGCTGCGGATAAATCCGAAAGTTATATTTGCACTTTTAAAAGAACATTGCGAAAATCAAAATGCATCGATTTCGTAAAATTTTGTACATTTTAGATAGCTTGACGTGACGCGTGGTAGAACCACATGCTAGATCCACGTGTGAACCACGGTGAAAGCATATTTATCATGATTCACAATTACAGTATCTACTTAATCTTCGATAAAATATTAATCCAGAAATTTTCAGTCGCAACGGATATACTTCTATATATTACATTCATTACTTTTCATTATAAATTCTTCTTGAAAATTACTAACCTTCCTTTTCTTCGATATCGAACGGTTCTCCATGTTTGATTTAAGACCTCTTTCAGAACTTTCAGATTTCTTGTGAATCTGAAATTTTTTTTATAACTAAATTACAGTAAAATGTAAAGAGAATTATATTATAATTGTTAATTTTTAATTGTTACTTCGACTTTACCTCGTAACTTTACTTTTTACCTCTTTGGAAATGTTGGAAATGGACGCAATCCTTAAGGCTAATATTTCATTTGTTAAATTTTTCGAGCTTGTCGATTGGCTGGATGATAGGACTAAATACCGACATTTACGTTTCTATATGATACTGGCCTAACGTCTGCTAGAGCTTTCACTGCTATCACTGCATGCGCAAGACTCGTCTCTATGCATCGAATATCGTCTTTTATTATTATACTGTACTTAAATTGAACAAAATGAGGTACTTTATGGTCCCCCATTTAATAAAAACTATTTATAAATTCTTAGAAAATTAACTAAAAAATAAAATAAAAAAATAATATTATATAACATATACAGTTATATAGTTATAAACGTAAATTTATATAATTTATGTATAATTGTATAATTTAATTGTTTAAAACGGGGAGCCAAGCATTTTTTAAAAGTATTTCTCTCTAATCGTTAAGTTTAAAATATACAAACACCTTCACTCTTTAGCAATTCATCTAAATTCACAATGCACAAATAATCTAAGTATTATTCAACAAATTATATTAATTTACTCAATTAATTAACGACTTAACCTGCTTTTTACGAGATCCCGCCAAAATTGTAGCACCGCTACATACGCGGCCGTATTCGCCCCGTGACGTTGCGCATGCGCAAAAATAGAAGCCTACCTAACAATATACTAGGAGCTGCGTTCGGAAAATTATCCGAGTGCTCCACGTATCGTTTTATCCTTGTTGTTCACCGAACGTTAAACAGGGATAAATAACGTCGGAGAACACTCGGGTGATGTTTTCGAACGCGGTCTAGACTGTATTCGTCATCGTGCTATCGCGCATGCGCGTGAAAGGGAACCCCTCTAACAACACTGCATGCAGCCTGTGTCAGTTTTGAGACTGCATTTTGTTTGCGGGCTGTGTGGTTCCTGTTCCTGTTCTTTTCGCTACCTCTGGCTGCTTCACGCCGCCTAGAGCCGATCCGGCCGCTTCCCCGCGCTCGCATCGTATGAGGCACGGCGAGGTCTTGTCGTTCACGGTCCCCAACGACGAGTACGCACCGCCAGGATGCCGAAGAGGAAGCATCAGGCCCTCATAGATTCCGACAGCAGCGGCAGCGCGTCGGAGAGCGGCTCGGATCTGGACAATGTAAATAGCCTAACCTTTATAGCGTAAAAATGCCGTGCCGTTCACTCTCGCGTTCGCCGTCCCGCCGTGAATACATTTATCTTCGATCTTTGTTGCACGACGAGTTGCAAGATGCATCGCAATCTGCCTTCATGATCAAAGGCGACTTTGCGTTAATTTACAGTATTATCTAATCTATTAAGAACTCACAGTTGCATATCATGAGTATTTTATATTAATATAGTTTATTTTCAAAATTTAAATTTGAGATTTGTTTCTAAGTGATAAACATTCCTGCGATAAACTGCATTACACATGGTCTAGTTTAGATCAAATAGCCTTATGTCCATTTTCTTACAGCAGATTACGGCAGATTAACTTTAATCTCTGTTTAACTTGCTTTTCATCTTTTTCTAATTCTTAGGACTAAAAAAAGATAGTAAGTTAAATAGTGACTAATGTTAATCTGCCATGATAAAAATAGATATTAGTGTAAAAAAGTTTCAAAAGTTTGCCTACAGCCTTGTGTCCATATCTATGAATATTTTATAAATCTCTTATGAGTTATGAACAATTTTAAGTTGAATATCCAGTTATCTTAGCCATTTTTTTCAACTATCCATTTTTCTTCTCACACTACTTAATCATTGTTCATAAGCCTTGTGTTTACGATGTTAAAACTTGGTTCGAGATGTTGATCCAAGAAATATATAACCAATTAACTTGCAACTATTACAGAAAAGTGACAATTTTATTCGCTACATGTTCATCAAGAGTTGAAATTGAATTTTAACATCATGGCATAAGACTATTTACAGTGTGACTGTGAAACTTTTCTATACTAAGGGCCTGAGCAGAAGATAATCGTAACTTTTTCCAACAGTGTCATAAACATAAGTTGTAACCGTGGGTCAAAGCACAAAGATATGTAATCATAGGCCATTATGTCTATTGTTGAAGTATTGATCTGATTATATGGAACAATACATACAGGCCATAAGATAAATATAAGGGCTTAGGATTATGCCAAATCTTTGTTGATCCATGACTACTTACGTTTATGATGTCGGAAATGTGACGATTATCTCCTGCTCAGACCCTAAGGCTTGGTTCAAACTATTCTATGTAATGTAGTTTCTTGTAAGGATATTTATCATTTTTAAAAAATACAAATGTTAGAAATAAACTATATTATGTCATAGAAATGTAGTGAAAGATTGGGAATAAAGAATGATTTCTTTATTTTAATTAAAAACTAATAAGTTTTTTGATGACCTAAATACATAGCCTGCGAAGGTTTATTTCGAACATGGAGAATGTGGTGCAGCTGTAAGAAATAGATTATATAATATAAAGTATATAAAATAACTGTATTGAAACTTGTGATATACAATTTATAATTAGCACGTTCTTTCAACTAAACTTTATCAGGATCTATTGTCACTGGCAAAGAAAAAGAAAGGAAAGTCACAAGATGATTCTCAGTCAAATGAGGATAACGGATCCGTTAAGAAAGATATCAAACATGAATCTGATATATCAGATTCCGATGATAACTGGAATAACAAAGCTGGAAAAACAAAGAAGCGAAAAACGCCAGGAAAGAGAAGCAAACGAAAGATGACAAAGTCTAGTTCAGAAGACAGTGCGAGTGAGAAAGAACCAGCTAAACAGCTTTCAGAGCCAGAAGAAGGTGCGTAGAAAATATATACTGTATTTCATCTTTTTATAATCTATAAACATATAATCTCTTTTTAGTTTTGTTTGTATTAAAATGATTAACAATAATCATTTTATTGCAACAGGTGAAGTGTCAGATTCAGACCCGAGTGTTTCCAGCTCAAGCCAAGAAGAATTCAACGATGGATACGATGACAAACTTATGGGAGACGCGGAGGATCAAGCTAGACTTGCGCAGATGACTGAGAAAGAACGTGAACAGGAAATTTTTAAGCGAATTGAGCAACGAGAAATTATGAAAACAAGATTTGAAATCGAGAAAAAGCTGAGAATGGCCAAGAAACAAGAGTTAAAGAAGCAGAAGGAATCGAAGAAGAAGGAGAAGGGTATTGAAGAGAAACAGAAAATAGATCGAGCACCGGATCCTAAAGAGAGAAGTAAAGATCGCAAGAAGACAATAGAGGAAAAGCAAGACAAGAAGTTTCATGCAATGTCGTTGCTCAAGGCTAGACGCGAAGAGAAGAAAGAACGAGGTAAGACATCCTACAAATTGCTGTCTTTTTTGCACATTGCAAACGTTTCTAATGCTTTCAATGCTTTCAATAGAGGAAAAAGAGAAACAGAGGATAGAGCAACAACAACAGCAGTCAAAAGATATGGAGGAAGAAGAATTGGAGGACGATCATAAGGGTGGTGCGAACAAAACGAAACTTAAAGCGTCCGATATATATTCCGATGACAGTGGTTCGTCGGACAGCGGAGAGGAAGAAGAAACCACTAAATCAGCGCCTCAACGCAGATCTTCTTCGAGCGAGAGCCGCGATTCAGATTCTGACAACGATAAAAAGTAAGTTGTTAAACTATGTTTTTGTGCAAATAATATCTATTGTATTTCTCTTTTACAATTATATTTATATCCAATATCGTTATTTTAGATCGATTACTAGCAACAAGGCTAGACCTAAGAAGCCAGTGTATATCAGTACTAAGGAAGATCTAAATAAGATCCGTCTGTCCCGTCACAAGATGGAGAGATTCGTTCATCTACCTTTCTTTGACAGAGTAGTGCAAGGTTGCTTTGTCAGAATAGGAATCGGCAATAATAACGGTAAACCAGTCTATAGAGTGGCTGAGATAAGCGGTGTGTGCGAGACAGTAAAGATTTATCAGCTCGGCGGCACGAGGACGAATAAGGGACTGAAATTACGTCATGGTGCACAAGAACGTATATTCAGGTTGGAGTTTGTCTCGAATCAGGAATTCACGGATTCTGAGTTCTTCAAGTGGAAGGAAACTTGCGCGCTACAAGGAATATCGATGCCTACGTTTGACGAGGTAGAGCAGAAATTAAAGGATATTAAGGAAGCGTTGGTATACGAATTCAAAGAGGAGGACATTGAGAAAATAGTACGCGAAAAGGAAAGATTCAAACAGACTCCCTACAATTATGCCATGAAGAAAGCGCAGCTGATGAGAGACCGCGATGCGGCTAATTGCAGAGGAGATGACGCGGCAGCTAGTCGACTTAATCAAGAATTAAGTGAATTGGAGGAGCGCGCATCGGAACTGGATAAAATGCGTACGGCAACAATTTCCAGTATATCGTATATAAACGATCGCAACAGAAAGAAGAATGTGGAGGAGGCCGAAAAGGCTATAATGGTATAAAGGCTATAATGTTTCGAATATGCTGTTTATTATGACATTTTATTTATTATTACATTCGATTAATGGAATTTGTTATAACAGGAAGAATTGAAGGCTAATAAGGGTAAAAAGGTCGATGATCCGTTCACCAGGCGAAGTACTAAGCCGAGGATGGTATACAAGCCGGATGATGAGTCCGAAGTGGTAGCGACAGTTCCAGTAAATGACAAATCGAATCCTCATCCGGCTGGAGATTCAGTGTCGGCTGCTGATAAAGAGAATGGACAGGATTCTAAGAAGAAGCAAAGCACAGAAGACTTATTCAACGCGCACGACTTTGATATAACAATCGATTTGGAAGTTCCTATTCCAAGTAAGTTTCGCAAGAAATGTTATAAATTTTTGCTTGATGGTTAAAAACACGAAACGAGACGATATAACTTATACACACATATTTATAATTTATATAATTTTATTTCTAGACAATCCCGTTAGCGTTTTACCGAAGCCTATTAATAACATCAAGGATACAGGACCTCGCCGATCATTAAATTTAGAAGATTACAAAAAGAAACGTGGTCTTATCTAACATTTCATACGTCTTAAATATCATAAAGATATGATAAGGCTAAGTTATCGAGGTTATTTCGTAGTAATTTAAGATATCACTTCGTATATCGAATGCTCCGTTTAACGACAAGAACGGCGATATGTTCTTGTAACGGTTGACTGACAGATTAGGTTATTTATAACACTTGCAATGTTATAATGGCGAATACATCTGTTTAATACGTTGAGTGGTGACAATTTGCTAATTCTACATACGAAGGATTAACTGGTACTGTATTACATGATAAATAAAGGAATGTTAACGAACTATATGATACCTGAAATGGCTTTTAGAATCTCGTAATGACATCAGATTAACATACTATCCACCTGTATATGGATATGTGATTGTTTATATAAAATATATTACGGATTATTGCAATTTATCCAAAATTATAATGCGCGCATTATTTAATTTATTTTTTCGCCACGCAAAGATAATCAATAACTATCACCAACCGTTCACATAATACTCAACGTATTAAAGATGATTTCAATTAATACGATTTCATGAAGCGATTCCTATTGCGTACATATACTGACATCGCCGAAAGGAAAATATAATGACACATATAATGATTGCATACGTAGAACAATTCTTTGATAACAGTACTTAAGAAATAGCGTGTATTAGGTATTGTGAAAAGATATAATCTTATGTTATCGCGCATCTTCCAATACCATGGGACAACTCATATATCTCATACTTAAATAGAAAAGAGAGAGAAAAAGAGGAAAAAAGACACGGAATTTCTATATATACACATTTATATTGTATTATGCAATTATTTGCCAAACAACTAAACTTCTTACAAATAGAAATAACGTTTGCATAAGAATTAACTCTGATTGCAGTAAATAGCATAGGACCAATTTGTGTTGTACATGATAAAAGAAAAATCTTGGTAAAAGGCCATTTTATCAAAAAATAGGATACATATAATTAACATAATACTATATTAATTAGATACACTTATATCTTTTAATTGCACATATTCTGTACGTTATACTACTAGTGCATTGTTTATGGATGTACAGTACAGTGTCATTTTAATATCTCTCTTTACTGCCCATATATCTTCAATATTTTCTATTGAGGAAAAGCAAAACTGTATATATAGATATTTGAATGTTTTTGAGTTATCATTTTTATCATTTGAGATCCTGGACATTAATATAAAAAGTATTTTTAGCAGTACCGATTTTTTCGTTTGAAAATTAAGAAACTAACACTATTTACAAGTAGGTTAATATATTACCTATCGCTTATTTTTTTAATACTTTGATATCGCCGAGAAAAGAAATTTGTGTCAAATGAACGAAATATATTAGGATTTTATAATTGTACGATTATGATGATTGTGTAGAAAATATGTATAAAACGAATGCATCGTATTATATTGTTAACGAGGCATCTTCATTGTATCTACCTTTCTTTTGTCGAAATTGTATGTTGTACATACGTGTATTTAGAGGTGTGTCATATTTAAACATAGACGAGAAACTTTGGAATCTTCTAATCATTTAGTGAACTATTATTTTTCTGATCCAAGAAGTATTTTTAAGAAATCGTAATTATGTAATTGCTAAATATTATAAAACTATAGACAGCAACTCTTGTATTTGTGTAATATATCGTTTGTATGAAACGTACAAAAGATTAGCGCGCTGAGTGCTAAAATAATAGATGTAACATTTATGTTTCGAATACTCAAAATCGTTAAGGAATAGATAAAATTATAAGTTCGTATATTATTATATATAATTATATACATATGTATGTTATATAACACATTATATGTATATATTTTATATATAATTTGCTAGTAATATTCAAGATATAACACTACACACATGCATATAGTAAAATGCTTCATGTTTGTTGTATATTAATCGCTTTTATCATTGTAATATGTTTCCTCCATTTATTATAATACGTGTCTTTCCTATAAAAATCTTTTTATAGAAAAAACATGTATAAGTTTTCACTATTAACAATTATATCATTTATTGCAAATTTTTAAGTATACTATCTGCTCAAGATACATTAATCTTTTTTGTAATAAATATAATGCCATTCTTGTATGTACAAAGGAAAATGTTATAAACTAAATAACTGCTAACAGTATTTAAAGAAATATATATACACGTGAATATATGTATGTTTCTTTATGCGTGTGTGGACGTGGGTTTATTCTACTAGGACATATTTCATATTTATTCTACTAGATATCTTGTATTTTTTCGGATCGACTACGCATACATTATTGTATTTGTCAGAAAATTCTGTAAGTATTTTGTTATGACAATTTTTGGCATATAATTTCTGTATCGAGCCTTGTATCTTTGCTTTTCATTGCAGCCATCTATCCTAATAGAGAAGCCTCCTTAACGACTGCGATTAAATTAATTAAACGACAATTAGTTCAAGTAACAAAATCGTTTAAAGCAAAATTTCTATCTAATTGTTTCTAAACATTTTCTACGTTAAACAAAACATTAATAGTTATATCTGCGTTAACAAGTACAAGTATTATTTGATACGTTTAATCATCGAGTAAGTGTATAGAGGCCCAATGATGGAAAAAAGTGAAAGTGCCAAAATAAAAAAAAGTTAATTTTTTTTCATAAAAAAGAATATGTAAGCCATGCTGCATACATGACGATAAAAGTTGGAAGTGCCAAAGAAATTTATTTTAATTTATGGAAAAGATCAATATTCATGTAAGTGCCGAATGGCAACAAAACTCTAAATTCGAATATACTGATAATTTTTTATTAAATGTGTACATTTATGTATACTTTTTTTAACTTAGTAAATGATTATTTTAAAAAAAGTTATATTAGAACAGTAAATTCATATACTTGAATTGATTATCACGTGACTGACTTTTTAGCATTCAAAGCATGAAAAATTTTATTTTTGGTGCTTTCAATCAATCTTTTTTCCCAATTGATCCTCATAATTTAAATGAAGGCTAAACGTAGATTGAAAGTTTCGTCAAAGAATCTCGTTACGGTCCTGCCTCTGCTTTATCGGCGGTCGCGTGTATCTGTACGTTTCGAGGGACACGGCGCGCGCGCGCGCAGTCGCGACGCGTGTGCGCCGGACAGATCGTACGCACGCCGCTGCCCATATAAGGCAATTTCCCCACGTCCCTGGCGGCGATTGGGCCGCGCGACCGGCACGTCCCGCGTCAATGACTGATTCCTCCCGAAACGCGTGTCCGCGAATCGATCTCCTTCACGTGGATGCCGGATCGACCTCGATTGACCTCCGCACGGGATACTCGCGTCGTTTTCGCATTTCCCGTCGCCGTCGCGCGGATCAGACCCAAATTCATATCCCGCCGCGGCGGGATTTTCGCTTAACCCGCCGAATCGTCGTGTGTGCCGCGTTCGTCCGTCCGTCCGTCCGTCCATTTCGTCGTTTGCCCGCGCGTCGCGAATCGCGGCCGGCATCTCCCGTCCCGAATAACCGTAGATTCGGAACAATTGGCGCGATTTTTCCGTCTCGCGCGCGCCTATTGTAACGCGCGCGGCGCGCAACCGCGAATTTTTGACGACGCGCCGGGGGGCGGCGGGAAGGAGACCGAGCGACGGGCCAATCAGCGGCGGCCGGTCGGCCGTGGCGGCGCTGCGCGCGCAGGCGTAGGGATACAGGATTCGCGGAGGGAGAGAGAGAGAGCGCGCGAGTGAGCCGGCTGAGTCGCGAGAGAGGAGCCTCCCTTCCCGTTTGCCCGTGAGCCAGCCGCGCGATCCCTTCGACTGGACACTGCGCCGCTATTCAGTTCCACCACGACCGAGATACTCCGGGAAAGTGTCGGTTAAAGTGCCCGAAGTTCACGTGAATCTGCCCACCGGCTACATCGCTCGCTACGAAAAATGGTAAATATCCGGACGCGGCGTTGGCGGCGACGGTGACGGCGGCAGCGAGCGGCCACCGCCGCCGCAGCCGCCGCCGTTGGCCGTTTACGCGCGTATCCCGTTGCGGCCGCGCGTCGCGACGGGGAAACCGCGGGTGCGGCGAAACCGCGCGTTCGACGGCCGAAAAAGCCGCGCGGGGCCCGGCCCGACCCACGGCCTTTTTGTGGTTATGGCCGCAGCAGACGCGCCGGTCGGCCATTGCTGCGCCCGGCTCCGAGATACGCCTCCTTTCTCGCAACGGCGGCGCCCGGAAGAATCTCGGCGGTCCGCATCGTCCTCTCGCGATCCCGTCCCCGTCCCGCCCTCCCCGCCGCCTTGGCCGTCTCGCCTCCGGTCACCGCTCCGCTCATCTCACACGGTTATCGAGGCCCGCGGTATGCCGCGGCGACGATGGTGACGACTACAACGGCGGCGATGATCCTGCGGCAACGCGACGCTTCCAGGAAGCGGATGATTCATTTCGGCTTCGGTGAGCCGACCGACCGGCCGATCATTGACGACCGAGAGTCGCGCGTCACCGCGGCGTGAGATCGCGCTTTTACGCCTGGGAGGATTGCGTTTTCTCGCTCCGTCGAGCTTTCTCTCTTTCTCTCGCTCGTGCGCGCGCGCGCGAGCCCTCTCTATCTATCTATCTTTCTGTCTGACTGTCTGTGTGTCTCTCTCTCTCTCTCTTTCTCTCTCTCCTCTGTTCCTCCGCCTTCCTGAACAATTGCAACCGGTGTCACTCTCGCGATTCCGATAAGTTCCGCGTGCTACGATTTATCGCGCGATATAGGGCCGTTTCTATAAATATTTGAAATTCGCGTTAACTCGGATTTCGGCGGCTTCGTCTCTTTTTAGCTCCGTCCAGGAGACGGATAATCCCGATTTACCCCAATGCGAGTAGCACGCTCGCGAAATCGCTGAAATTCCCGATAACGTTGACGCCGTAATTGCCGTGGAACATGTCGAGGACGCCCCCGAACGTCGCGACGATCGCCTAGATAACACGACGTAAAAGGTAAAACGGCCTGCCACGAAGGATGATGACTCGATTCGTCATAAACATTATAATGGCGCCTTTATGACCATATATGTACATGTGTACATATTGTTATTTATTTATTCGCTCTCTTCTATTATCTCTCATTTAAAAAAAGAAATACAGCGCGCGCGCACGTGATACGCTCAACTCGCCTAGATCTCGAGAACGTATGTGTGTCAACTTTGATTTAACGCAGGAGAGAAGAATGTGGTTGCCGCATTAAAAAATATAATAACGAATAAATCCGCGGTGAAAGGCGGAGATGCATTCCGAAACATTCGTTGATCCACGGACCTACCGGATCAAATTTACCTGAGTTTAGCTTTCGTGTGAAGTTTAAGAAGAGTGTGATTTTAACGAATTTTAAGTGATATCATGTTTCGCAGAGGACACGTCGAGTCGAGAAGACGCCGCGTGTTTTATTTCGGCCGGGCGCTTCCAATCACGTGCTATCGCATGCCACTTCTCGCTCGGTGGTTCCCACCGGGATTCGTTGACTGATTTGTCGACGATGCTCGCACGTTATCTTGATGTTTCACGAAAATCGGTGACGATCAGTTTCTATCAATAGCGAAACGGGGATGTTTCAGGGCAAAAAGCGAAGAAAAAAAAGTTGCAGGAGTTAAATCCTTTAAGGATCGGCTTTTTCGTTAAGAAACAAATTTCGATGAATTTTTATTAAATTTTTTTACAAATTTTGAAAATTTAGTAAATGCCCTAGCTCTTTAAAGAACTAAAAGTCTTCAAAAGATAATTGAAAAATTAGATGTAAGTTTTTGCAAAAAATGGAGCCATCTGATAAAAAAAAATTAAAAAGAGATTTAAAAAAGCTAATAGGAACCAAAAAATATATTTTTTTATGTTTATACTTTTATGTTTATACTTTGCCCCTGGAATACATTACATTTAAATACAGCCTACTATTATACAAGAAAAAATGTAATATGATTTTTTAGTTTTTTTCCTGTTCCTGTAAAATGGAGCCGCTTGATTTTTACATCCACCCTTTCAATTCGTAATCTTTAATTTATTATGATTATCGCTGAAGAAACGTTGAAACATGTCGGGTTGTATAGAATAGTTGAGTATCTCGTCTCAAGAGACTCGAGCTGATATCGATTTTGTTACATTGCGCGCGATTGAACGTGTCGATCACACCGTTTTATATTAAACGATACGATCAGCCTTCAAAACCGCGTTCTATGACGAATCTCGCGGGAATACGATTTTGCCAAGCGCGTCCAAAGTTAAAGTTAGTTTATTATTAACTGCTCCCCGATTATAGTTCAACTGATGCTCTCCGTCCTTTCCGCAACACCTGTTGTAGTAGAGACAGCAATTTAACGATAGCAATAAACAAGCAATAAACAAACTGTTAACAAGAGTTTAATTTCCGAAGTTTAATAAATTGAAGAGTCGTTACGTAATAACGATGTTTAATAAAAGTAAAATATTAAACTGAAAAAAAGAAATTTATTTTATTTTAATATATCGTTATGAAGAATATTATATACCATTTTTTATAATCACGCCAAAATAGAAAAAAAGTGAGAGAGAAAGAAAGAGTTTTCAACGCTAATAAATGTTTATTTTTTTTGTTGTACTAGCGAAGCTGCCGTTGACACTAAAATCCGGACTATTCTCTCGTGATTGACGTGAATTCGACAGGAGCGAGATTAACGCAACGACGGAGAGTTGCAAAACGCAGGCGAGCGACGATAACGGAAGTGTCCAGTTAATATCGCGAAAAGTTGCAGCAGCGCGGCGACGAGGATGGTTCGCGTTTTATCAGAACCACTTGCGAGTCTCTCGCGCGGATATAAATAAGACCGTGACTCGGTGCGCTTATCGCCGGTGTCGTATCGCCGCCTCGCCGTTCCCCGTCCATGCGATTAAGCACGACCTTAACCCTGTCGCGGGTTCGCCTCCGCGACGCCCTTTCGCCGACCGTTCTTTTCCCACGAAGGAATTTACATGCCCGCGGATAATTATAGAGTGACGTCTCGACACCATGTAAAAGTCTATTATCCATGTACAAGGTGTCTTAAGAACACGCGATTTTCCGGCTCCCTTGGTTTAAAATCGATCCCTTTCCTACGAAAATGTCAGTAGTTTTTGAACTGTAAGCCTTCGAAGAAGTGAAACTTGAGTAAAACGTTCTTTGATAAATTTTAAATAGAATTCTGATAAGAGTTACAATTATGAAGGTATATGACACATCAAATTAGTTGTGACAAAAGATTGACGGAGGAATTTATTACCGAAACGTTTTTATTTTAATATATGTATCATTTAGCACAAACATAATTATAATCAAGATAATTCGATAATTTACAGCATAATGTACGAAGTTAAAAATCGTGTTCTGGAATTCAAACTAAATTCAGAACGAGAAGAGAATTGCATATCGACCGTACACTGGAATCTCCAACCTTTTTATATTAATATTGGTCATTTTTCTCCTGGAACGTTCACCTCAGCGTCCTCAGTGAGAAGAGCCGGCTCTCCTCGCGAAACTATCCCCTTCTCCGATCTGCTAGCTCTCCCCCTGATACCCTCTCGCACTTCGCCGCGCCTCGACGATGACAGTAAACTAGAGAGAGGCGCGATGCACGGCGCAGCGGTGCGCCGGCAGCTACGGGAGAGGGAAAAATTCAATGAGCCTGTAAGGAGGTCGGTTATTTTCTTGCGGGCCAGCGACTCTCGAAGTTCACTGACGTCTCGCGACGGCGGCCAGTTGATTAAACTCCTCGCCGTCGCGGCTCCCTCTTATCGTGTCACCCCTCGAAGCGACGTTGCCTCACGGTCGAGCCTTTATCAGCCGAGAGTCAGGAAAAAGGGCCTCGAATTGGGGTTCATTCAATAGATATTCATTTTAGCTTCTTCACAAAGTTTAAAGTTTGAAGCCTCTTATCGAGTTGCGCGTCGTGGCTTGCGAATTGGAGATTATAACTCTATTTGTTAGATAACTTTAGTCTACAGCGGGAATCGGCAAATCTTTTCTACAAAGGGCAAAAGAGATGATAAACATTTTAGGCTTTGTTAGCTAAGAAAATATTAAATGTAACAAAAGAAAGAACAGATTTCCACAAATTCTTTATTGGTGAAATTCAAAATATAATAATAATTGTGCGGATTCTAGTTTAGTCATCTCCCTATTGACCAAATCTAATCTACAGCGCGCTTTGCCTCGATCAATCAAATTTTAATCTTCAATTTGCAGTACTCCAACATATTGGTTTGATCTGGGTTACGTGTGTATTTCCTTATCAAACGTATCAAATGTAGAAAGTACCGTTGAAACAGATAGATTTATTGATGAGTCATCCTGACCTTGTGCGCGGCTTGCGCCGAGAGGGGTACAACACGCCCCAGAAGCGGCAGGCCCCCACGGCATCATCCCTTTAACCGGCGTCCCCTGTCGCCGCCTCGTCAGGATATCGACCCAGGAATTGCATCCTCTGCGTTCTCGCCGGCCACCCTCCAACCAACCGTCTCGCAGAACCCCTCTCGCACTCCGATTCACATCCGCTACGTTCCTTCGGTCATGTGGAACGAGCGGCGATACATGCCCATAATTAACGATCACGAAACCGCATCGCGAATATTCATTTGCTTCCGCGAAATTCGAGCCGACGTTGCGCGATGTAATTTTTAATGAGACTGAACGTCGCTCGATAATTCAACACTGCCACGGGGAATGTTATACAAAAAAATATAACTGTAGCTTGGACGCAACATTGATGACATTTCAAAGTTTTAATGTTATATTTATTCTAGTTAGAAGACAAAGTAATTTTCGTTCATGGTTGAACGCCGTAACTTTCGAGAAAATATAAACGTTCGTATGGCACGGCAAATTATATGACGTGTGTTCACCCTTGGAGTGCCAATTTCACTTTCATGCATTTGGCAGAAGCGAGGGAAATAATTCATAGCGATGTGAAACGTTAGTTCTTTCAGATAAAATATGGCAGGTTGACAAAAACAAACAACTTGAAGGAAAAAGGTCATAGTAACTTTTTTGATAGGATCGCTAAAGTACTTCACAATTTTTAAATTTCAAATTCAAAACCATCGCTCCCTTTCGTGGGTCTAGATCTTTTTGTTGAATAAGTTGTTGGTATAATTTAAAGTTGAGATTGTAAAGCTTGAAAATGATGAAAGTATTCTGACTATCGAAGGTTTCCTTTAGTCCATTTGTGCCCTGACACCAAGGTAATTCGGCGCCGCGGTCGTATTTCACGAATTTCCACGGTGCGGAGAGGAGAGACAACCGGACGAAAGTTCGTAGCAGTGCGGCACGTGCCCGAGAGCCAGGAGATAACTTTAGAAGTGGATCGTCGGATCTCTTTTAGCGTCGGGATTCGCGCGTGGGAAGACTTTATTTCGGTAGCGCGTCCCCCACGTATTTTGCCCGCGAAATGGGCTTAAACGGCCCGACTGACACGGCAGCGCGCGACGTGTGCCGATTACTGAATGCCGCGACGTTATCGTATTGACGAGATGGTCCTGCTGCCTGGGCAGCATCAACTCTGGCCATCGTAAGGCAACAGTCAGACCAACGATCGCCGAAATTCATGCGCGGCTGTTTGCCGTTGCGGAATACCGATGAATAAATTCGTGATTCTATATATTCAGTCCGTTTTGTAGTAAAACAAAGTTTGAGCGAGATAAATTATTGCCGATACATTAAAGTATCTCGGAGACTTTCCTACATTGATAAGAAAGTGTCATAAGATATACATCAATCGTTAACGTTTAAAAAAACATCAATAAGCGTCGATTAATCATAATCGCTTTCTTTTCACCACATCTCGTCTTTTTCTCGTTTTCTTTTCACCACAATAATTTAAATTTGTTTTTCAGGCATCTGGAGTGACAGTCGCGGACGTTTGCAAGACAACGTACGAGGAGATAAAGAAAGACAAAAAGCACCGATATGTGATTTTCTACATCAAAGATGAAAGGCAGATAGACGTCGAAGTTATCGGACCCCGCGACGCGGCTTATGACGCTTTCCTTGAAGATTTACAGAAGGGCGGGAGCGGGGAGTGCCGTTATGGCCTGTTCGACTTCGAATATACCCATCAATGTCAGGGTACTTCTGAGGTAATTACTGTATCCATTTTCCTGTCAAATGCTATTTCCTGTAATGTATGTTTTTGAAAATATTGACGGAGCTCTCTCCGATAACAGATGTTTTTAGAGGTATGTCATTGTATTGTTCTTTTTCTCCAGGCATCCAAGAAACAAAAATTATTCTTGATGTCGTGGTGTCCCGACACGGCCAAGGTTAAGAAGAAGATGTTGTACTCGAGTTCCTTCGACGCTTTGAAAAAGTCGCTGGTCGGTGTGCAAAAGTACATACAGGCGACGGACTTGTCGGAGGCCTCCGAGGAGGCTGTCGAAGAGAAGCTTCGAGCTACTGACAGGAATTAGGAGTATTCCAGCAAATCCCAAAACCACTATTACGAGATAAGAAAAAGAAAATCAAGTGGAATACAGTACATCGCGAATTAACTTCCCAGAAACAAAAAAAATACAATAATGCTCTATACTGTCGTTGCATCGAGGGTTCACGTTTTTACATATTTTTCACTTTTAAACGAGACCGATTATCAAGTATTTTGCGCTACATATGTTAGTCATCAGGGAGCGAATATTAGCAAAGGTAATGAAGGTAAACTGAAATGGAAAAAAAAAGGATCAGCAGCAAAGGGCCAAGCATCCCTTTTCATACCGCGGACGTTGTGTGAATCTGTCTGATATAATATTAATATTATACTATATTATTATATAATTATAAGATAATTGTACAAGAATACAAAACAATTTACAACCAGTCAAGCAGTAAGATCAGAATTATTACAATTTTTCTCACTGGCTGTACAACATTTAAATTAAATTCATTTCATTATGACTCCTTACGATGTCCTGTCAGTAAAACCCATTATATTCTCAACATTTTTGCACGTTTATTATTTCGAAACCGAGACTATTTAGGAAAAGATACGGGTACGATAAAGAAAAAAAATATGAAAAATGTTGGCCGATAATGCAGCTTTCGTAGAGCTCGCGGACAAATCCTAGCGAAGTTTTCGTAACTCGTCTCGACTGACGATACTGCTTCTCTTTGAGTGGTAAAAGCAGAATTTTTTCTTAACTGTACAGCATAGTTTACCGACATTAGACATTTATCGAATTATTAATATTTATTTTGTATCACTTTAATTATACATTATTACACATCGCATAATTGCAACACAAATTTCAAGATGAAATCATGAGACAACAAAAATTTATATTTTTTAATATGATTTTTGAGAATGAAATGACCGCATACGAATGATGCTGTGATATCTTCGCTAATGAAGATGATTCATCGATGCAAACATGACTGACAATGGTAATATTTTAACAATAGAATCTTATACACATAAATTACAACAGTCTACTTTGTATTCTCCGTATTTTATACAAAATTAATTAAAATCTGTCGCGTGTTATAATTAAGGTACACAACATACTTAACATCAATGACAAGGCTTGTGCTCGATTATACGTCGACCCATTTGCATCTGTCAGTAAATAATGCTGCGACATGGATGAGAGTTGTATAACTACAAACAAGCAACATAAATTATTAATTTTTAATTATTAGCTATTTTATTTTTCAAAATTTATTTTAATTTTTAATTGAGAATTATATATAAGAATTCTTTCTCATAAATTCTAAAAATATAGATATTGAGATGATATACATTTATTCTTTTTATTAAAATTTTAGCAAAAGATAATTCTTGAATATTCCAGGTGCTAAGAGATAAAGTAGAAAATTTTAACTATTAAATATTTTTCCTTTATTTAAAACAAAGTAGATCAAGTTACATTATAAACTTTCATATAATCAAAGATATAAGGAATTAATATTCTTAGCAATTACAGCTAAAAGGAGATGGATTAAAATAGAACGTCATATTTACCTGCTATCCTGTTCTGCTCTTGATCGCCATCCATCTCGGAATTTTCGCTGGAATCGACAGCTGCAACGTGCAAAATAGAACGCGATATACTATCACATGCGATCCGAATTTCCTCTCACAGATATATCTCTCCTCGCAATCGCTGTGTCGCGCCCACCAGGACGAAAGAGGTAGAGGATATATACATATATAGAACTACTTATCTTTATTACTTACAAGCTCCTTCAGTGTGAAAGCGCAGTATCTCCGAGGGGTGGCTCCATCCATAACGATTTCTGGACAAAACGACCGCCTCGTAATGGGTCGCCGCGTCCAACCCCGTCAGGTTGAAGGAGCGAACGTGCACCGGGCTGACGATGTCATTGCCACCAGCAGGAATATACAATTTGTGCCATTCGCCCGCAGCACCTCTCTATGACATGCAAAAAAAAAATAGATTCGGAACGATCCCTGATAATATTGAAATCGATCTTTAAAGATCAAAGGAACGCAAATCATCGGGATAATCTGATATGATATTAATGTACCGTATTATTTTGCATAAGATTATTATAAGAATACGAAATAATTTACAGTCAGTCAAGTAATAAGAAAATAATTACATTTTTTCTCACTGGCTACACAAGATTTAAATTAAATTAATTTCATTACGATTCCTTCTGATATCTTGTCAATAAAACTCATTACATTCCCAACATTTTCGCACGTTTTCTATAAATTACTTCGAGACCGAGAGACGACTTGGGGGAGAAAAAGCACGGTAAGACGAACGAAATGAATTACCCTCCTAAGAAAGAAAAAAAAATATTAACTGATAAAGCAGCTCTCAATCTTCGTAGAGCACGCCGAGACAGCAAACTCAAATATTTTGTTACTTCAATATTCTGCAACGAAATGCAGACATTTCGTTTCGCTTCCGGCATCTCTCTTTCGGCTTATTGTGGATTCACGGACCAGTTAAAACAAGAAACGTATTTTACGACTGAAGATTCTAGTAATAAGCCGCCGGGCAATGCCTTTTGTTCAATTATTCCTGCGACCCCCGTTGCATGCGCGGCGGCTATCAGAATCGTAATGCGAGCAACGCACGAAAGCACGGACTAGATCCCACGTCTCGTTCGGGAAAGACGAGACGAGACGTCGATTTAGCTCGCGTCGATTTTTCCCCGAGATTTCACGTGGGCACGCGGGGGCTGGGATGTACTGCCCTATCGATTGACGATTCGCCCACGACCGAATCATTCTCACCCTATATTTGCGAAACCAAAACTGATACTCGATGATGGGACTGTAACTGTCGACCTCCCAGATGAAGTTGTACGACGTGCTGGACGCGCTACGCAATTCCTTCTTGAACACCGCCGGATTCGCGAGCCCCGACAGCTCGACGATCTTCTCGGTGATCCCCAATTTGTTGTGCGCTTTGCAGAGATAGGAACCGTAATCAGTCGTCTTTACCTGCCTTATCAATAGACTGTGATCACTCCCGTCGTTCTGTTTCACTATTCGCGACGTGTAATTGAACGTCTCGTTGTTGAAGTACCATTCGACCTGAAAAACAGAATCCCGTAATTTGTCGAAACGTTAATTTTTACAGCTTCTCGTTATACGAGATCGGTAACGTTATCCGGCTCGGATCGATTGCCAAGTGCCGCGGTAACACAATTCTCCGCTGACTCGTTCTTTTTTTCACGAGGAAATAAAAAAAAAGGTCCGGTAAGTCACGTACCCTGCGAATCGATTTGTCACGTGCGACTGGCTTTAAGGGATCACGGGTGAGAAATTGCTTGGCAGATAGGCGGGGCGGTTT
This sequence comes from Tetramorium simillimum, assembly GCA_011636635.1. Taxonomy (NCBI): domain Eukaryota; kingdom Metazoa; phylum Arthropoda; class Insecta; order Hymenoptera; family Formicidae; genus Tetramorium; species Tetramorium simillimum. The sequence continues at coordinate 3,868 of VBVQ01001815.1, read as the reverse complement.
CATTTAGTTACCGAGCGTGAAGAACTCGTTGAAATCTAAAAGACGAGTTGCCGTAACGGCAGAAAAATATTTCGTATTTGTATTGGACGTCGAGACCCGCTGATCGATCGTATCGTATCGTATCGGGTGCTCCGTTATCGCGTGACATAAGAGGGAAAAATTTTAATCGTGTGTAAGTTTCGGGGCGGGAGTGTGAAAATTTATTTTTACGATATACGCGCGGCAGTCGCCCCTCTGCCATCTCTCAAAGTGTTTTACTTTGTTTTGCAGTTAATAAGGGGTGCGGAGATTATTCGACCGGGACAAGTAATCACGTGGACACAATTTCGCATTGGCCTCGAAAAAAAAAGGACAGCGAGGGAAAGGGAGAGGAGAGATATGTGAGATCTTCATTCTTGCAGAAATAAATTCCGCTCGCGTCCGTTTCTCGACTTGCTTATTTCTCGTCGCGAGTCCTGATTTAAGGGCTGCGCTTCGGAAGTATATCAAAGAGAGACACGTTCGCGACGATTGTTTCCGCTCGCGCACTTGCGATGTAATTAAAAGTCTGATTAGGAGCCGCGCCGAAGTGACTTGCGCGCGCGCGCGCGTTCTTCGCAAGTTAAGCCGTTAATTATTGTTCGAACCGTTTAATTAACGCGCAATCGTTGACAGTCTTAGAGAAAGACAAATCTCACCGTCGCCTCGGGCCGGGCGGTCACTATGCAATCCAGTTGCACTGGTATCCCCGGATGCGCGTGCACCCATTGCTTCCTCATGTAAATCTCCGGTTTATCTGCGTTTTTTGCGTAAGTAATTAACATATAATATTGTGTGAAAAGAATTTCAATCGCGATTAATATCCGCTCGAGTTAATTACTTCACTCAGGGCGATTTCGACCCGATTAACTTGATCGGCGATGAATTCAACCGGCAGAATTGCTTAAAGCAAAATTTCAAACTACGTAATTCGTCATTTCTGAATCTTTTTCCTCGCATATTAAACAAGAAATTAATAATTCTACCTACGTTAAAAAAAAATAAGGTCAGTACCGTTTGATAAGTTAATCGGCTACCGGAGTTTAGTCGAAGTCACCCTTAGCTATTTAATTACACAATAAAGCACACACATACACATGCACGATTGTGTTGTTTATGTCTTTAAAGCTGCACCTCTGAAATGCATCGTAAGGCTTGTTTTGACGTCGCGAAAGCGAAAGGATTGTTAGCGCATCGCGACGGTTGATCAACATCTGCAAAACACTCGTAGCAACTGTGCAATCAGCATAATTGGCCCGCTCATGCGTTTGATTGGAATACTAAAGGGAGCAATCTGGCGGCAATTTCTTAATTGTGCTGCTACGCTGGTGCGAAGAGGTAGGGGCGCGATTTGCATGATCGTTTCGGTACGGGCGTCCGTAATTAAACTCGATTAATCGCGGCTGCTCCCGAAACGACTGCCGCAAAGCCTCGTAATACAGTTAATAATTGAGTACACGTGCGGGGAGCTGTAACAAGATTTAAGATGCTCGAACGGGGATGAACCGGTACTCACATTTAATGGATAGGTTTATGTGCCCCTCCGCGGGTTCGCCGATTCCGTTAGCGGCTTTGCAGGTGTACCTGCCGGAAAGATTTCGATTGTCGGCCAGAAATCTCAATTCCGATCGATCGTCCAGTAACGGAATTTCCCCGTCCTGAAAAAGAAGAAAAAAAAAAGAAAAAGGAGGAGGAGACGCGCTGTACCATCCGCGACAACGCATCACTTCAACCTAATTGACTTATCGTCCGACCGAGGAGAAATCTCGCGAGCGGACATCCGCGTTTCATTCTTTTTTTCTCTCTCTTTCTTTTTCATCTCCCCCCTCCCAATTCCCGCCCTCGAACGTTTCCCACCGTCGCACCACTTTGATCGCGGATATCGCGTAATATCGTTGGCATAGGCAATGGTATATCGAATAGCCGAGGAATATCGATTACCTTCGTCCTCCAACTTATGATGGGGGCCGGTACACCCTTCGTCACGCATTGCATTACCACGCTGTCCCCGAGAGTGACCTCCAGCTCGCCGGACTCCGGCACCATCTCCACGCTGGGCGGATCTGTGAGCGGAATGAAGCGCGAACGAACAAATAATAAATTTCCGCCGGTTGCGTCGGGCCGGGCCGACCTCACATCGTTTAAACGCTCATGCAAAATTCAGATACCCCGTCTCGATAGGGATAGAGACCGGGGGTGTCTCAGCGGGGTCCGTGGAAGTCAAACGGTTGAAAAGCGGTCGTAGATAAGACGCCGCAAGAAGACGGATAGACGTCTCTGTTCGAATTTGCAGACACGGAGAGCGAAGGGCTCTCGAATCCTTTCGACGCGTCGATCCGCCTCGGTGTACAGGAGACGGATTACCCCCTGGGACGCTTATCGCGGGAGTATATATATATGTACATGGCAGTGTACTCACACATCACTTGGATCCTGTATACTTGCGTGACGTGTCCCCAGGGGGAAGGCCGGATCGCCTGGCACACATACTCCCCGCTGTCCCCCCGCTGCAAGTGAAGGACCCGCAGGCTGCCGTTGCTATACAGGGTGACTCGTTCGGCCGACGGTTGCTCCTGCTCCAAGCTGTCGGCCAGGAGGAGCCTTCCGCGCCACCATCTCACCCTGGTTTGCTCGCCTACGCGGGCAGAAATAACAACCTTTTTCCCGTGCGCTTCAACGGATCCCCATTCCGCATCCGCGCCCTTCCGCAGCCTAAAGACCGACATTCGGACCCGATACACGTACTACTTTTACTACCGACTAACAAGGGGCGGAGAGACGAACCTCGATGAAGACGTTTTTCTCTCTCCCTCTCTCTCTCTCTTTCTTTAAACAACTATATCATCCTTAACAACGTGTGAAAGGAAGAAAGAAAGAAAGAAAGGAACATGCAAATACACAAATAACCCACGTTCGTCTTAATGAAGCGGAGGCTTTAACAAGACTCATGACGACTCATTTATAACAGCTCCCGGCGATACAAAGCGCAGCTCTCGCGGCAGCTGCGCGGATGAAATACAACCCTTTTCCACGTGTACCACTTTATCCTAATTCTGCACGCCCGCGTAGGTAAGAATAACGACGTTTCAAAAGACACCCCGCGTCCTGTTATCGCGTGGATCGAGATTGCGGCCTGGAGTGTCGGGCAATTTCGTAAATGGCCAGTAATTCCACACCGGTGCGCATACGTGCCCTCGTGTACTTGACGAAAACCAGAGAGAGGGAGAGAAAAAGAGAGAAAGAGAGAGAGAAAGAGAGCGGAAGGGCGATTAATCATTTCGGGAAAACGAAGAAACGCAAGGCGCATAATCGATCGTTAACAAGCGACATACCCTCCACGTAGCAAGGCAGCAAAATCGCGTCGTTCTCGAAGGTTTTTATCGTCGAGTGGTCGCGATTTGTCGCAGCGTGAGCGCCTGTAATACACATACAACACACACACATGTACCTACGAATAAAACATAATAATAAGTAAATTGTCATTTAACGCGGCGAGGCCGATCGCCGCGTTGCGAAATCGCGCCTCAATCATCCTGTTCCTCTCCTTCGATCCCCAACGACGAAAAAAAAATTCTCTCCCGCGCGATTATCTCGCATGCGCGCAGTGACCGCGCGGAAATTTATTTCCGCAGCCCTCGAGCGTGCACGGGAGATCCATTTCTTTCTTTATGATCGATCGCGCGCCGCTCGACGTGTCCCGCCGACTTGCATAGCACTTTAGCGGGGTCAGCCTTGCGAAAGCGAAACTACAGCGCAATTATGCCTGTCGCTCACGCACTTACGGGGACGACGTTACGTCGGGGTCGCGTGAATCGATTGCCGAAGTTGCGTGCGCCCCCCGGGGGGGGGG
>VBVQ01001814.1:0-30437 GCA_011636635.1 Tetramorium simillimum | reverse complement strand
GTCTTACGTGATCATTATCATTTCATAAATTCTTGAAAAAAATTTATTTTTAAGGAATTTAAAAATATTCTTAAATGCTTTTTAAGAAATTTTTAAGTACAACAATTTTTCAGAATCAAATAACTAAATTTCTGTTGTAGAAACTTATTGTGAGTTATAATGATTTTTCAATAGTATAATCAGTTTCTCAGTAAAAGGCTAAGAATTAGACAATATTAAAATGTAACAGTCAGAGATTAAATTTATCTAAACAAGGTACTACTTCGCAATATTGATAATGACACGTTGTGATTATTGAAATGTTTAAGAGTCAGATGCGATATAATTTTTTATGTATTTGTTGACGAGAGATGATCAATATTTTTATTGAGAACATAGATTCTGAAATTTGATTTTAGGATTACTTGCTGTAGCTTGACAGTTTAAACGATTTCTTGGATCATCTTCGGGATTTAAGTGCTTTTTGCGTTTTAGCGTTACGCTTTGCTGTTAACGCCTGTGTATTATTTGAATATAAGTTACGAAATTGTCGCAATAGCATTTAAATTTCGGAATGTATCCTTAATAAGACAATACATTGAGATATAATATTTCGCGGATGTCCTACAAAGGAAGTTGTATATATATGTAAGAATGTGCCTACATAAGAAAAATATTTATATGGACGTTAAGAGTTTTGTAATTATTGTTATATAAGTAACGAAATATAGTTAAAAGATCAGAGATACCTGAAAATTCGTTGGAACGCAATTTCGCTACATGGAGAACGATGTGTATGTACATACTTAACAAACACACATGTTTTTAAACGCGTCGGCGAGATAACATATATTTACGATACGAAATAAATATTACTAGAGGACAGACATACATAAATTTTTGTGTTTATTCCTCCGATCCCAACTTCATTAAACATTTCACTGTATTTCATTTCATTTCCTGGTAAATCAAAATTTCTCCATGCGTTTCTACAAATAAGAGAAATTAATGGAATTATTTCAGAAAATATATTCAAACCATATTTTTCGACTTTTATTCTTTTTCTCCATTTCCTTTTTTTCTGTAAAATAATGTAGAAATTAATTACTGCTGCATTTTTGCAGTTTTATGTTGAAGAGTAATCTTTAATAATTTTGAACAGTGATTTGATACATTTTTTTATTATTAAGAGTCAATAGCCTTGCGACAATTGCGACTCGGCGAAAGGATTAAACTTTCTAGAGAAAGCGCGCTTCCGCGAACAACGCTTTGCGTGATGCTCGCGTGACGCCAGCCAGTGTCGGATTCCAGCCTGTTGCGGCCTCGAGTCGTAACGCGAAATTACGATCCTTGAGTGAGAAAGCTACCGGATTTAAGATGAAATTAAATTTGACGATAGGGCCAAAAAACGAGGGTTACATTCTTTTTATTGTCCAGTTGAAAACAAAATTGATTTCAGACCGAAGAGCTCATTTTTTTCCTTTCTTTAGGAGAAATTCACACAAAAAAATATTTTTTTCGATTTAATAAATTCTATTGAACTTAAAGAAATCTAATCATTGGAATTATCCAACTAAAATAGTGTTTAAACTAACAAATACTATCGTTTGATTTTCAAAAAACATATGTTTAATTTAAATAAAATACTGTTTGAAAGAAATAAAGTTAGTCTATTTTTATAAGTGTATGAGTTTAATGGTCATTCCAAGTAATAAATTAATTCAAAACAATGTCTTTATTTAAATCAGACATAAATCAGATTTAAAGTACTATTTCAATAATAGTTATCTCTTCATCAAATAATATGATTTAATACAACAAAAGTTAATCAAGTTTTTATTCAATAAAATAATTTTTTAGAATTTTTAGGATAGATTTTTCAATATTAGTTTAAACTGGGATTAAACTTTAAACTCTGTCCAGACACATTTGATGGTTTTTCAATGGACAATGGAAAAAACCAATAAAATGAGATTTATGAATCAAGGAATGTTTTGTTAAACTGCAATCTAAGTCATTATTGAAGCAAGCACGTGTATTGTATATTGTTATAAATGTGAGGGGACATTTTTCTCTTATTAAAGCTCCGCAGATTGACTTTAATCTCGACTTAATCTTACTTCGTATCTTTTTCGAACTCTTAGAACTAGAGTAAAAATAAAACGTAAGTTAAACCAAGCGACTAAAGTTAATCCGCGTCGGTAGAAACGGCAGCACAAGTTGAGTTCGCAAGTCGGAGTTCGCAAGTCGCCCTTAATTCGCGACCTCGAGGCCGGCGGCGGGCGGCCCTGCGTGGCGAGTGAGTCACGGCGCAAGACCGCCGCGAGAGGGCGAGAGGCGTCGCCGCCACAGAGCGTACGTACATACAATTTTTCCGCACGGATCCCGCTCCGCTCCGCGTCCCGTTCCGCGCGCACGGTCAGCCCGCCGCCCGCCTCGCGAGTGCCGTCGCGCCGACCCGACCGGACGCGACGCGACCGAGCCGATCGCAGTCGCGCAACGTCCAGCTCAGCCGGTTGTTGCTCAACGTCGCGCAACCCGACGAGCGTTACTCGCGCGACCGTACCGGCGTACGAGTGGTGTGTCACGAAAGACGGCCGGCTCGGCGCGCCTTCCGCGAGACTCGTTCACCGTCATCGAAGCCCGCGGCCGTTCCTCCGAGCCCCGCGACGCTTCCTAATTACTCCACCGCGGTTTCGGGGAGACCCCCGTCGGTTAGACTCTCTCGGCGATTGCGCGAGCGTGATCGAGCGGGGTAAGCCGCCTGGCCGCGCGCGTTTCGGGCTTGATCGACGCCGCGCGAACAAACGATGCCGGCGCGATTAATAACCGTAACGGGAATTTAACGGAGAGCTGCACCACGCCGTCGGGTACGTAATGCTTCGTTCCTTGACTCCATATTGTTTTGACAGCCTGGGCCGATCGGGTCCCTTCTTGGGACCCTTCGGCTCCGAGTTACCTTCCTTCAATGTAACACGAAGTATTGTTCAGTTCGTGATCCGTCAGTTATTTTTTTATGTTTGGCTGTATATTTAAATACGAGGAGAGAGTGACTTCGAGCGCGCCATTCAGTGTTTTTTGAATGAATCATCTGTTTTCAAAACCTACTATATTTATTATCTTGATTAATTCCAATCTTTTATAAGATACAGTAGAAAAAAATTTCCTCTCGATCGATTTTATTTTTAGTTTTTGTTTACGTTTTGTTTGATTGAATTTTTATTGGAAAGATTGAAAACATTTAATAACTATTTTTAATAAGAATATCTATAATATCTATTATAACTTATATAGTTGTTAATATAATATAAAAAATATATTTATAAATATTTTATTATTAATATTATTAAATATAAATGTTAAATATTAAAAAATATATATATTCTTAGTAAAGATATTAAAAGCATTTGTTTCATTCAAAATGTTAAAAAAACGTACTCGATGTTATTCTTTCTTTATGATTGAATTTAATAATTATTTATTCGTAAAAAATCTGCTCATATTTTTGTTCAACGTAGAGGTTTTAAAACTGTACGGTTCCTTTTTATTATTTATTTATTTTATTGTATACCTGACAAAATTGCGTAACAAAAAAAGAAATTCAAACATCAAGTACTTGCAACAGAAAGACGTGCGCTAGGAGTGACGGATTTTGTGTAAAATATTCAGACGTTTTTGGGAACAGGATTTGTGAGACAAGCACCTGGATCGAAATGCACCGGAACAAGGGGGACCCTTAATTGGAGCTAACGTTGTCCACGGCTTTGCACGCTCAGGCTTTTGATCGTCGCGTTTCATAACCCAACGCTTCTGCGATCACCACCGGTTTTTAATGGGGCACGCTGCTTTGGCTTTATTCCTCACCCGCATCGAGCGTCAAACGTGACTGTCGCCGTCGCCTATCTATATATCGTGACGTGCGATTCACGTGGCGGCCAAACAAAATTCCAAGGCGACATCGTATTCGACGGTCACGCGACGAGAGAGAGAGAGAGAGAGAGAGAGAGAGAGAGCTTGTATGTGTGTATGTGTGGCCTTTGTCCGCGCACAGTGTTCACCAGTTTCGAGCCCTTTGATCGATAAACCTCCCTTGCTTTTTCGCCAAACTCAGGTCAGTCTCATCGTCGGATATTAATGCAACGCGCGATTGCGCCGAATTTATGTCCTCGTGCGTTTTTTCTTCTCATTCATCCATCAGCTTTATCATCTTCGAAAAAAAAAAAAACGCACGAGGAAACGCTCGCTCGCAACGCGCGCGACATGATTTTCCGCGATAAAATGCATTTGAATGCTCGTAAAGGCCTAGATTGAAATGTCGAGACTGAGTTTATCGATTTCAGGGTTTGAAAACGTCATGCTAATTAAGTGGCCTAATTGATGTGACGCGATTATGTGCAAATGCGTCTTCCGAGCTGCCGCTCGCGCTTCGCTCTCCTCTTCATTGCCTACGAAATGCGCTCATTGGCACGACACGACGGCGCGGATTCACCGCGAGGAGAAGTGTACATATGAATGGGAATCGCGCGCGATCAAGTCGTCACTTTTGGCCCTATCGACTTTGGAGCGAATTCAAGGGTATCCTCAAAATTTTCCGATGAAGCGAAACGGCGCGGCGCTTTAACGCGAGGTGAAACTCAGCTCTCCGTACTTTTACTTTCGCTTTTTAGTATTTATTTTGAAGTATTAATTTTTTTACTCTTAATTACAAACTAAACTATTATTTTAGCCAAAGTAAAGCGGGAACATATCCGTTCAAACGGATTGAAGTTAAAAATTATCGAGGCTCCTCCAAACCACGAGAGCGCTGAGAGATGCTAGAACCTTAAATCCCGGATGTGTATTTCCGAAGGCGCAACGAAACGCCGGAAGTAGCACGGCGGTATATCCGATTTACGATCATTGGTGTGGAATATTATTCGTTAGCTTCCGGGAAACGTTCGCGCTCGCTTCGTCAAGCCCGATTCACGACGCTTTCAGCGAATCTTCGTGTGCGATCTAATTCTATCATTTGGTCTCTTTATCTTCAGTTTTCAGCTGGCAGACCCGATTATTCCTTGGCTTGATTTAAAACAAAAAAAGCGAACCGCAAAAGCAAAGGCAAAACCGAGACCGGGCGGACTAAAAACTTATCTCTTTCCTCTGCCACGCGCCGTGTTGGAAAAAAATCTCGGTGGGCGGACCTCTCTTCCGTAACGACACCGTACGCCGTGTGGTAAACCACCTCAAACTCGTCGTTGCACCTGGGAGGTCGTCCCCTGGGAGCCCTCTGCCTCAGCTTTTATCGACGCGGGGCGGGCCGGTGATGCTTTTGTTTCTCCGACGAGATCGGGACGGAAACTTAGACGTGCGAAAATCGAGAGCCGCATCGATGCCGAAGTCGGCAACTAAGTGGAGATTCTGGAGGTCTCTTTTATCTTTATTTCCTACATGTGACAGAGTGAGAAAACGAGAGAGCGAGAGAGAGAGAGAGAGAGAGCGACAGAAAGAGAGAGAGGGAGAGAGAGAGAAATCTGAAGGATTTACATTTACATCACACGTCCTCCCGTAGTACGAGGATCGAAAGAGAGCCGGTTGCACCAACGAGTTGTACGGTTTCATTGAATATTGAACGATTGGTTTTTCCCGCTTTACTTGTATCTTTTAAGACAGAAAGATATATTTCCTTCTCATAGCTCACCTAATTAACATAGAGTCGACACACATGTTTTTCAGATCAGACGACTTCAAATTAGATCATGTCGAATTAATTGATATGATATGAGAATATATTTTCTGAATATTATGAAAGATTAAAATACACTGTTTCGATTTAGAAGGATATTCAGAATTTGAGCTTGAGCTTTCTGTGTTTCGAACTTTTAGATTTTTTTATTTAAATTAATTGTGTTTTATCGGAGAGATTCTCCGATAAAATCTATCTTCAGTCTAGAAGAAATTCAGCTAGTCAATATTTAATTAATCAAGATCGTTGGTGCAACCCTTTCGTGATGCTGTTGCATCTCGCGATAATTATGCGTCTCTTTTCGGACGGGAACAACGAGAGCAGGTTGCGGTTGATTGATCTAACGCTGCGCTAATTGAATCTGCTGCTCCACTAACTTCCCGCTCGAGATAATCGGAATCTGAGAATTCTGTCGACGCGGAGTACGTAAAGTGGCCTATAAATCGTGCATTATCGGTCATATTTGATATCCGCAATTCTAATCTAATAAATCGCTCTAATTTATTCATCGAAAGCTGGTCGAGACGGCTATCTCCGGCGAGTGTCTCTGTAAATACTGTATGTAATCCTTGCGGCACGATAGTCTAATTAACTCTCCCCAGGACATTATTTGCCCGGACAAATATTTCAATATCGTTGGCAATTACGTTGGCTTGAATTGTCATTCTGACGAGGGTTAATGATCGAGGGTTATCGATCTGACGTATTGTGTCTCACTATTCGTTTCACGCAACATTTCCATCACCATTTCGGTGATAAGCGGCGGTTACTAATGATAGTAATTTAGTATTGACAGTTCACGGCGATTAACGGTAAATGCCTCTCAATAATTTTGTATGACTCGTAACCACTTCAAAGTAGCTAGCTCTCTACAATTACTTGGACCGGCAATTTGGTAATTTGTTCTCCGCAAATATTTTTATGTTGGCCAGTTGTTTTGTTATGTTTATATTGATGTGCTGTTCAGATATCGCTAATGATTTTTTTATTCTTATTTTTTATTAATTATTATATTAATTCTTTATTAATTATCGACTTATTTCTTTTGCGCGCGTCGAGCCAGTATCGCCTTTTATATATGGACGAATGAAGCAATTGCGCGATGTCTATTTATCATGCTAATGCAATTCTTACGTCATACAAATATACGCGCACGCAATTTCTCTTCCGATTGCAAATTGGAAAAATCGCGGTGCACTGCATTGCGGTGTGCAGGTTGCACCGCAAACGGGAGGAGCACGCGCCGTATAAGCAAGACCGTGTGGGTAGAGCGTGTGACTGTTTGCGTATGTGTGTGCGCACGCGCGCGCGCGCGCGCGCGCGTATACGGCGAAATAACATGATTCTTGCACATTCTTCGAGGACGGTTACGCAAACGGCCTCCGTTGAAACAGCACCTGACTGACATAGTAAACGAATATTTAGCGAGCATTATTTACAATTAATTTTCGCAGATCCTTCGACGTTGCGCGGCACTCCCGTCCCTAAAATTTCTGATCTCGAATGTCATCCTCCAGCTTTACCTCGCTGACGCGGACGGATTTCCCTCGAGGAAGGATCCGATGCGGAATTGAATAATGTAACAAACCGTCGTAACGTGTCACGATGCAAGTTTAGTATACACGCGATTTCGAATCGAAAGACGAACGCGTTCTGTCTTTCACGCGCTTTGGTATCCCGGCGACGCGTTATCGGTCTGTAGTCCGCGTTATCGCGGCGTAATCTGGAACATCGTATTTTTCCACGCGCCTTACGCGCGCGACCTTCGCGTCTGCCTGTCCGCGCGCTCGTCCAACTCGCAGGTTGGGTCAGGAAATGACGGATATATCCTCGCGTTTGCAGAAAGTCCAAGAGGGCTGTTCTCGAGGAGAACGATCAGGAGGGCAAGCGTAAGCGCTCCGTACCGGCGGTGGTCGTAACGCAGGTGATTCGGCAGGACTACGATCAGATACCGGAGCAGAAGGTACCGGAAGCCGGGGTCGCCAGGAGAAAGGCAATGGAGCATCCGCTGAGCAGCCGGCTGTCGCCGAAAGTTACGCCGATCACGGACGACTACGAGATCAGCAATCACGTCCTGGGCCTCGGGATCAACGGGAAGGTTGTGCAGTGCTACGACAGGAATACGAGGCAGAAATATGCTCTTAAGGTGAGTCTCCGCTTTGAGCGATGTCTGAAAGTTTAAGTCTTAAATCGCAACAAGAAAAATTGATTAGTCCATTTCTACTACACTGACAATGAGAGAAGAATATAGTTACTTTTGGCCTCAACCACAATTTTATAATATTTCTAAAGATAATTATGGTTAACATAATGAACCCTATAGTTAAGTTAATCATATTTATTGTTAGAAATATTATAAAATTATGGTTGAGGCCAAAAGTAACTATATTCTTCTTTCAGTGTAGCTACTGGATTAACTTTAATTTTGGTTTAACTTTCTATCTTTTTTTTAGTTCTAAGACTTAGAGATAGATGAAAAGTGAATTAAACCGAGATGAAAGTTAATCTGCATTGGTGGAAATAGACATATCGAAATTAAATGTGAGAAAAAATGATTAATTAATGATAATCGAATACGATTTTTGTTTACGATTTAAGACTTAAAATTTTATTGTAGATCTTGATCGTTAGCCTTGGCTAACGAGTGCGCATTCATTCCTGGCACTCATTCTTCGAAGCACGTGGTAGTCTAAGAAACATAAAATTTTAAAATTTAGAGAAAGTTATCGGTTCAGAGCCTATCAGGTTGTTTTAGATAAGACTATTCGAATGACTCCGCTTTGGGAGCAAGTTGAAAATCGTATACCTCGACGTAAAGATAACAAATGCTCGAAGCGCCTATAGGGATCGAGGTTTCTTATCGGAAGTCGAGGGGCAAGTCATTACGCATCGGTTTTTCTCGTCCACGCGCGATGCGCCTCGCGTCCTCGGCTATTTTTAAGGCGCGAGAGCGACGCACCGCGTCGCGGATCGAGCCGCAGGTCTGAAGGTGTTAATCCGTCGCGTTGACATCTCTTTGAAGGAACGGCCGCGTATCGATACCCGCTCGAATCGCATCGGCCGAGCGCGTTCAGACCGCGAGTCATCCTCTATTTATACCCCGGTGATTTCCTCGTTCGGCGATGTCGGGGGCCCCTTAAGCGTATCTTTCCCCTCGGAAGTAGCCTGCCCGTCTATTTCGTATTACGACCGATCCGCAAAAAAATTCAGTCAACTTTGGCTACAGTTTTCTGCGAGAAAGTCGCCCGTCGATAGGCGCGCTCTCGTCCATCGTAGCTTTGAAGGGCAGAACTTTGGTTGGGAGACAAGATTTGGAAAAAAAAGGCTGAGAAAAGCTCTTTTTTTTATCGCTCTTCAATGATATTATTCAATATTGCTAGTTCCTACTCGTAAGAAGGTTTAACTGTGATTTATATATCCCGTGTGATGTTTCCCATTTGTAAGTTGCACGCGGGATAGATAAGATTATTTTGTGCTGTCGTCAGTTTTACGATAGGGATTATTTTGGCTACGCGGTTAACAGACTCGCGAGCGATGAAATCTGATAAATAACTGTAATTACCTGATCAAATTGGCTTGTTTGGGGAACGTTTATATTAACATACTGTCGCCCATCGATATCTTGTTATACCGTTTATCTGAATGGATTCAGCCCATTTTCTGATAACGCTCGGTTCGATAAAGTGCATATTTCATATTGCGTATTTTAAGGCAACTTAAATGACACGCTAAAACAATGTCTTTAATTATCAAAGTATATCTAGAAATTAAATTTGCATTGTTTCGCGCTCGCATACAAATGTTTTAAATAATATATATATATATATTTATATATTGTAATAAAAATATCCTCAACAAAAATTTTGTTCCGTGAACATTATTTTCTTCGCAATTTGTCAAAAATTGTTGCCTTTATTGTAATACAATCCGTTTTGCGCTTCAGCGAGCATCGCGTATTTGTGAACATATGTGAAAACTGTTGCGTTTCCTTATAAAGGCGAGACCAGTCGCGAAAATAATTTGTCGGCAGTTTAATGTGGAATGTTGATTGTAGATATATAGAGCGTCGATGACCGATTATAAGTATCACGTAACGCTTGCATGATCGCCGCCGGTACATAATTTTTTCTCGTCTTTTTGGAATGGTATATGTGTAGTTACGTATATTAATATATTGTCTACGTAACTTTTATGTCTTAGCATATATTTTTATTATTATGATCGTAACATGATAAAATATTGTGTAATATGATTAAATAAAATTACGCTCATATAATGAATAGTGTGCGTTGAAACGCGCACTTTGCACTTGACGTTGTTATCTAACTATTTATATGATTATATGAATAATTTATATGATCTAATTATTTATATTATATGATTAAAAATTTTATATATTAAATGATATCTACTTTTTACGTTTAAAAAAAAAATTCGTCGATTATCAGTGATCATTATTAATCTTCCGATCGGTAATTTACACTTGAAATTGAATCAGAAATTGGACTTTACATTCTCTAATAATAAATTATTTTCATAGCACATAGCAAGCGTGCTCTTTCCCGAGAGAAAAATTTCGGAAGTTTGCTTTTGTTTTTAGATTTGAGGCGTTTGGTTTTTTTTACGCGAAATTCGATTGAGAGCTATTTTTTTTTTGGAAAGAGTCTTAACGTCGGTGATATGATATATTTCTTCTCTACCTTGCGTCCGCCCGTAAAAACCCTGCTCCCTTCGTGGAAAGCTATCGCGCCGCGGTTTCTCAGATTTGTTAAAAAAATAATCAAGATTTGTACGTGTGTGTGTCTCTCTCACGCAAGGAGTTTCGATAGTGCGTTCGCAGTACCGAGGAGTCATCGCAAAGATCGTGATTTTTCGCGACGGCGCGCACGCAGATGCTGCAGTTTTCGGTAACGTCCGGCGTCGACTGTAAATATCTTCCCCGTTTCGTGGAAGGTCTTCTTCGTTTTCTTCTTATTTTCGACAGACATGGTAATCTCTCGACGATGATGTTTCTTCATCGAGAGAGAGCATTAAAAATATTACGCATTTACTAAAAATATCGCTCACTTCTAACTTGTCGTGCCTACGACACGATTCGAGATAAAATTGCGAAAAATCGCGTGCGTTTCCATTTTTCTCGATATACCGTCTTCATTCTATGTCTCCCTTCCTCTTTCTCATTCTCTGTCGTTGCACGTGTCATTCGCGTGTCGTGAGCAATCAGGCTCGCGATTATTGACTCCTCGACGCGCGTTTTTCCAGCGGCGCGTCGTAAAACTTTGTGCGTTCTCCCGAGAAAACGCCTGAATGCAACGCGAGAAAGCCGCGGCGCTAAAAAGGAAAAGCAAAAATTGCACCGTCGTCCCCGCACGGTTTTATATATTCCCCGATGATCTCATCCTTTCCGGTGCGAAAATGGTCAATGGCATCGGAGAACGCTATCGGGGGGATTCCAATGATCGTCTATCGTCGGAGGTCAAAGTGACGCGATCGTTAAAATCGACACGAGAGTCAAGTCGCAGTATCAATTCCCGTACGTGTCAAAGCTAATAGATATTGACACGTCGGTCATGAGATACGAGCGGATCCTTTGTTTTCTTCTTCTTATTTTTTAGATTACACAATTTGCGATATACACATTATATACGCTAAAAATTAGGCGACGACGAGGAAGCTGTGATGTACCGTTATCTGAAATTGAACTCATCCAATTTTTTTAATAACACATATATTAAAGTGCTTTATATCATATTAGGCGAAATTGTATTTTGTAATATTCTCTGTAATAACTGATACGATATATACTAAAACACAATACAGTGTCTTTAACCATTTACACTTTGCAATAAATTAAACATTTCGTTTCAACAATTCGAATAAAATTTTATTTCTAAAAATACTGGATTTTATTATGCGTCGTCACGTTGAAAGATTTACTTACATAAAAAAAATATAATAAATTCATAGAAATATTCATGTTAAACATAACTTGACATTCGAGCTGGAATGAAATATAATGTCGAGTAGAGCTCGACTTCCAAATGCAAAGGGTTAATTACCAAAATATATCCAGGAATTAGAATTGCATGTTTTATAATCGCGTTCGATAACCGAATGTTCCTCGACGAAAATTCCTCGCTGAATATCAGTAACAGCGAATCGATCGTATGT
The DNA here is from genome assembly GCA_011636635.1 of Tetramorium simillimum. Classification (NCBI taxonomy): domain Eukaryota; kingdom Metazoa; phylum Arthropoda; class Insecta; order Hymenoptera; family Formicidae; genus Tetramorium; species Tetramorium simillimum. The sequence goes on along the minus strand of VBVQ01001814.1, from coordinate 18,565 downwards.
GTAACGACGGATTGTCGAACAATAGAAATAGATAATAGAAAGTACAGAGAACAATTACATGCAATCGAAAATGTGCTCATTTTACGCAACTTTGATAAAAGACTTAATTAACATTTTTTTAACGCAAGATAAGAAAGACTTCAGAATCACAAGCGATAAGAACTAATTTAATTGTTTTTATTTAATAATTGTTTTTATTTAATTTTTTGCATTTCAAATAATAATTTATTGACAATTAATTGATAGTTTCTATCAGTGATTCACTACGAATTGATCTAAAAATGTTCTCCTACGCTCTTGACTGATATTCCAGGAACGAAAGTGTAATTGATAATTATTATTACATAACATTATAACCGTACTTGTAGTAACCACTTTTGCGGAATCACTTACAGCCGTTAACGATTACGAACTGTTTATGCAGAATTCAATTATTCAGATATTTTGCCGATAAAAGATTCTCTTATATATTTATGATATTTCAACAGTTAAGTACTTGACATACGAATTTCGATAAAAGTGCCGTGATAAGTATGATGGATTGATTTTTTCTTTTTTTTGATACAGTTTGGAGAAACCCAGCTTGGCTCGCGAAATTAAGCTGTTTAAAATCGCAGGAGGCAGTTACATCACGTATTAATGACTAACAGTTTATCTAACAAGTGTGCCCAACTAACACAGACGCTTCTTCATTGAAAGAATTCACGCTGAAACATCCTCGAAGCGTTGATTGAAATCAATCTTATCGCTGATTCTATTTACGCTATTCTGGTCACTGCAACGATCGATCCGCGGATTACATAACATTGCGGAGTAACGCCACCGTTTAACTTCGCCAAGAATGACGACAATGCTCCACAGGATGCTTGTACACTAGTTTTCATACTTTCATATTGAAGAGACTGTAAAGTTCAACTTTGCGTCATTGATGTTTCGCGATATTAATACATATGTATTAAAATAAACAATGCATTTCTAACAAATCTTGCAAAATTGCATCAGAAGAATTGGGTCAGATTTTACACTGAAAAAAAATTCTGGTTGAAAACGGACGAATCAGAAAATCTTGTAGGAATTGATCAAGTATTCTAGTTACTTTAATAGAAATTCCGGCTATTATAAGTTATAAAATCTTGAGTTCTGTTATAATAACCAGAATTTCTATTAAAGTAACCAGGATACTTGATCAATTCCTACAAGATTTTCTGATTCGACCGTTTTCAACCAGAATTTCTTTTCAGTGTAGAGTCGTTCGAAGTATCAGTTACCAATAATGATTCCATTGTTCTCTTCATTCTCCTTTAAAACCAGAGCGGGAGAGAAGATAAAAGAGAAGAGAATCGCTCGAATCTCATTTAACTGGCGTTTCTGTGAACGGCTCTTAGAACATGAATTATGTTTCGAGTTACGTGTAATATCGCGATGATACGGTGGAAGCATCGACACATGCGATGTATATACAAGCCTCCGATGACCTCGTGGCTCGGCCATTAAAAAAATTCAATATTTGTCGACGTCACGTCGCGTCGCGTCGCGGCCGCGTGCCGCGTCGTTTCGTTGCGCGAGCCAGTTTCTCATCGCCACAAATTCGTTTCCCGTTGATTGATTGTCGGCTGTCAGTCGGCCAACGTTTGCCTCCCGTCAGTCGTCACACACCGTTTTATATGCCTGAGCGGTGCTTCGTTGAGCACCGTTTTGCGGGAATCCTCGAGCTGAAACCATTGCGCATTCGTCATCGAGGGAAATACATCACACTTTGTATCGCGATTTCCCCAAACGGATAAACTTGATTGACGGCGAATTTTTCCTGGAGGATTACATTGAAAAATATCGTCTGTCATATCATCTCGGAAATAAGATGTATCCTTTGATTTTTATCTCCGTACATTTCTTCATCTTTTTCTTGGAAAGTAACAGTATCATTGTACAACATTAAACATCTTACCATTCGTTTTCCTTTTCCTTTTGCAGCGTAATAGCTCACTGAGCGAGAGATAACGAAAGTTGCGTTTCGGTAAAAGAAAATATTAAATTTTATTTAATCGATAATTACGACTACATATTTATTACTTTTCGGCTATTATTTCTTTAATTATCAATCTCTATAAAATTTATTTAAACTATATTATTTATAATTATTAATTATAACTTAAAACGCTTTCGTTCGAGGCAATCCAGTCCAATATATAAATTTGTCTGTCTATTGATTACGGTGGATTTTCTATTTTTTAAATTATAAAATTTAAATTTGAATGAAAATTTTATATTAATACTTTGTATCATGCATTTTTTTTTATTTGTACATTATTGTTGGAGCAATAACGGAGAAAATGGAGGCTCAGAGCTACTACTTTACTTCCAATTGACTTTTCCGTGACGTATGTGAAAAACTTTTTCAATTCCGCTTAACTGACGTACGTGTTGCCGTGTAATAGCCCGACGGAATCTGGAAAGCGATCGATCGTGCGTTTCCACGAGTGTGACGTTGTCGCGCTGCATCGGATTACGTTGTCAGCTTTTATAGCCAAGCGTGTAAAGTCTCCGGAGCGCACGGAGACGTAGAACGACCAGCGTACAATTTGATCTGTCGCCAAGAACCATCGGAGTGACAATCCCGCGCGTCCATCCGTCTATTTCGCGCGGCAGGTAGACTCGCACGCCGTGCGAGGTGCTAATCCTATTAGCACAGCTCCGTTACGGCATTCGGCATTAATCCCCGACGCGCGGTCACATTTTTCTTACTAACGCGCAAGGACGGACGGCGGTGGCGGCGGAAAAGCTCGGGTCGCGGAAAACGAGTCTCCTCCGTAAAACGCGAAGATTTTCATTAAGCTAGGTCGTGCATTTCTGCACACCCACGTGGGTAGCCTCGTCATTTTCGTGGCTTCAATGAATCTCAATCTAATTTTACGACGTACCTATTCATCGTAACAGAACACTTGAACCACTTTTCGTCTATGTGAATAACGCCAACACAAAACAAATACATGGAAGGAGACGTAGAAATATTACCACTATAATTGTAAATACCGAGAACTGCACGATTATTATGAAAACGCTAAATTCGAGGCAACCCCAGTCCAATATACCTATAAATTTGTCTGTCTATTGATTACGGCGGATTTTTCATTTTTTTAAATTATTTTGTTTTGTGGTGCATATGTATATATTGAAAGCGTTTTAATTCCAATTTTATTGTAACTACGGTGACCATCGTATATTATAGAGGACAGTCCTTTATTTTAGGTCTGTGTCCTTTAGATTTATTTTTTTCTTGAAAACTTACTTTTATCCTTTATTTCTGAAAGGTCCTATAAAATATCCTACATTTCAGTCTTTATCACCTTTGTATATTTTGTGTAAAGTTTAAAAAAAACTATGTTTCTTTTTTTATATATAATTGTTTTAGTTTACAAAATTTCACTTTTTTTTATATAAATATATATTCAGGGAAAAATAGTAATAATAATAATAAATTTACATTGCACTTGTTTGTGGAGGAAGGGTAGGTGGCGGTATCCTTTATTTTTCTCAAAGAAATATGGTCACCGTAATTATAACTCTTAATATTATCAATTTTATTGTAACTTTTATATATTTAATTTTGCGAAACCTCATGTTTCACAATCAGTTATGTGATGTCATGTTAGCTTTTCTCTTCCGTCACAACGCACGTAACATTTTTCCGTTCGCTATTCCTAACGTCGATTCCGACCTTTGTTCCGGAATAAGTATACAAATCTTAGGAACCGGTTCTCCGACTCGCTTTTCACTACCTCGCGTTCGGCGTGCTCCGAATACCTTCAGATCGGCTACAAAAGCATGCGCGGATCATCCTCTTCTCTCTTACCATTAATTTCGTCTTAATTCGTTGCACCGGGGATGTTTCAACTTAAAATAAGTCGACTCCTTCAAGAGCTTTTGACGCAACCGCGCGATACCGCGCTAATCGCGTTTCACGTTTGAGAAGTTTCAGAAGGCATCAGACTCTTTCGAGAAATGCGCTTTCGAGAAACGTGGCATTAATCTGATTTCAGTTCCCCAACCGGAGGCTTCGACTTAAAATAGGAGACAATATTTCCGAGCTTTCAATATGACAATACAATGTGTGTCAGCGTATGACAATACGTTAAACACGCCTGTGAAGCGTGCTCTTTGCTCTCGTCACTCGTTTCCACGATGTTACGCATAAATTAAACGGTACGTTAAGCATCTCAGGTCGCGGATGACGATGAGTCGGCTCGTGCCGCTCGGAGACAATATGCAAAAATTTCTTTCCGGTGCAGGAGCGACAACACTGGCTATTTTAGTTTCTCACCGCGTCACAATAGAGGTCTGCGGTAATCGTCTGCGGTAACTCGTATAATTATCCAGGAGGATCGCGTCTCAAAAGAGCGCAATTACGCGGGCAGATCATCTGCTCAAGAGGAAAACGTTTAAGCCACGCTGCACGTGCGTACACCGCCTGCTCGGTTGCTGATAAATTTTAAGGCAATTTTAATGGGAAGGCGTACGATATGATTGACCAATCTGGTATTGTCAGCAATTTACGAGTCATTCACCTCCAAGGAAGAAAATAATATTTCTTTGCTTTATGTACACAACCTATTCGATGGTACACGAAAATATAATAGCTAATATGAGCTAATGATGATTTGATCCAAATTTAGAGATAATCTTTCTTTGATTAAAGCATCAAAGCGTTGTAAGTTAGAGCGATTAGAGATAAAGAACTTTCTGTAAATTTTGGATGATTCAGAATGCGATCAAGTTTTTAAAATAATATAATAATTTAAATATATACGAATGCAGAATGATAAAGATATAAATATTTGATAAATACATAAAAATAAAAAAAAACAGCAAAATAAATTTGACTGGTCAATTAAATTCGAAAATTTTATTATTTTGGTATTTCAAGATTTGAAGATAAACGATGTGATATGTAATGCACAATAAAACGACGTGCTCTGAAAGCGATAAGATTCGCCATCTTCGATATCTATATCGAATTTTTTGTATGCATATACAATATAGTCCTATATAATTTTAATATATTTCTTGATATCATTAATTATAATGGTTTTTTTTTAATCAGTTGTCTCATTAGTTATGTAAGATGCTGCGCATGTTCTGGTACGATTTTTTATAGCGAAGAGAATGCAAAAAAGTCTTTATCTAGGAAATCCTTACGATGACGTGCTTTTGTGCGATAAACACAGTTGCGAGTTATGAGTCAAGCCTTTACCTGTTGGTTGCACGATGATTGCACGTAACGAAAACGCGATGCGAATATTGATATGAATGATAATTTCCAATCTTAAGTCATTTATCAAAATCACCGATAAATTCATCAACCGCACTTGAATTATCCGATATCGACAATATTAATAACATATTTTACACATGTAAAAAGTTTCTTTTTGCTGAAAATTTATAATTAATATCTCTTAATTTTTTTTATATTACATTCATAATGAAATTGAATTTTTCTGCTTGTTCTTATTTTTGTGCAGTTTAATGGGAGATTTTTGTTAAGTTGAGCTAAACGGCACGTTATTTGCAGGTCCTGCATGACTGCGCAAAAGCGCGGAGAGAGGTCGAGCTTCATTGGAGAGCGTCAAATTGCAGGCACATAGTTCAAGTCAAGGATGTGTATGAAAATACCTATAGTGGCAACAAATGTCTGCTGGTAGTCATGGAATGGTACGTAAGACAATGTAACACTTCTTAATGCAATTGCGTCACTTATCGCGAGGATGATTCTTCAAATTCACGTCCAATCCTCCTTTGTCTTTTAGCATGGAAGGCGGAGAGCTGTTTCAAAGGATACAAGATAGGCAAGACGGCGCTTTTACCGAAAGAGGTAAATAGCTTCAGCATTCGCAATCTGCCAAATTTTCCTATTTTTAAAAACTATTATAAATTTACCGTTACGTTTCTTTGCAGAGGCTGCGCAAGTGATGTACGAGATCTGTGTCGCAGTGAAGCATCTACACGACATGAATATCACTCACAGGGATCTAAAGCCTGAGAATCTTTTATATTCCAAACCTGGTAAGAGAATATGTTGCGTATACCTTAAAATACCATTTGCACAATTCAATCATTTGTTTTTGTACAAAACGTGAGAAATTGAAAACATTATTATCTATCCACAACATTTTACACGTTTAAGAGTTTATCACGTACTATCTGCAGACCTTGGAGAGTTATAACTGTGAAGTTACGATAACTTTATTTATATGTATGTTTATCTATATCTATATATTGCAGAGATTAATACTATAATATGAATGTTGTAACATATAATTAAATTATATTGTTATTATTTTCGCAATCTTATAGATTAGTAATAGTATATTACTAGTATTTGAATAGAATAGTAAGATTAATGTAATATTCATGTATTTCTAGACATCACTGGAATCCTGAAACTTACCGACTTTGGATTTGCTAAAGAAACACATTTAAAAGACACATTACAGACGCCATGTTACACACCTTATTATGTTGGTAAGCTTTCGTATTTTACTATGCGAATACATGTGTGTAACTGAAACTAAAATTAATTGATATATAATCCATTTTTATATTTTATTTCTAGCCCCGGAAGTTTTGGGACCAGAAAAATATGACAAGAGCTGTGATATTTGGTCATTGGGAGTAATTATGTACATATTGTGAGTGTTCTTCCATGTATCTTTAAGTTATTTTATATTAATAATTAATTTTTTCTGTAGAGAATACTTAATTTTTCATAATTCTCGTTATTCTATTAATTAATTAAAGTTGCACATTATTTTTAGATTGTGCGGCTTTCCACCATTCTATAGCAATCACGGATTGGCGATCTCACCTGGAATGAAAAAGAGGATCCGGTTAGGACAATACGACTTTCCCTCTCCAGAATGGGCGAATGTGAGCCAGGAAGCCAAGAACCTTATTAAGGGTATGCTGTGTATAGATCCAGCGGAAAGACTTCAGATCGACGCTGTGATGCGTAACAATTGGATTGCTGTAAGAGAACATTTTACAATAAGATTTTGCTCTTAACGTAAATTCTCTCTGTAACATTTCTTCTTAAAAGCCACTTGTTTCCCACAGAAATATATGGAAGTACCCGCCACTCCCTTACACACGGGACGCGTTTTGCGGGAGGGAGAGGAAATGTGGCCGGAAGTTCAAGAGGAAATGACACGGTCGCTAGCGACAATGCGCGTCGATTACGACACGGCGTGTCTGAAGCAGCTCGATCACACGAATAATCCCTTATTGAATAAACGAAGACGCGCGAAACAGTCCGCGAATAACGCGACAGTCCCTACGCCCGCTAGCCCTACGCCCGCCTCCTAGGAAGAGGATACTATCAGAACCAGACGAAACTGGTCTCGTTTTCTGCGGAGATGCGTCAGATACAGCGTGATCACAACGAGAATCGTTTTCTGATTGCTGCATTTTACGAAGCGAAAGAAATTCCGAAGTAGAGTAATATCGAAGGGCACCTAAATCATGTGATATAATTGCACGATTTATGCTTATTGGTGTCCGATTAAGTGCGAGGTCAATTTTATTAGAGCGATAACAATAACACACGCAACGAGGACAATATTGCCCCAGCGAATGCAAGTAAGCGATGCCTTTTTAATTATCGAATATCAGTCTTTCTGAAATTGTAAAATTAAAAAATATATATAAGCTACATTAATTATATAAAATTGAACAACTACTTATATGGAAGGGCAAACATTATTAATGCCAAGCATTAATGTTACATGTTTGTCGTTAGTTCAATTTCTGTGAGACCTTATAATTGTCAGTGTTTCAATATAATGGCTTTTAGAGGCACTAAATAGAAATAGTCAATAAATAAACGATACTGCTGAATGTGTCTTTGATCAAACGTAATAGATTGTATTGAAATATTTAATAATGATGTTTAAAATATCTAATAATGAGATCTAAAAAAAAGAGAAAGTTACTTTTCTCGGTAAAACTTCATTGCTATTATATTCATTGAGAGAAAAGAATAAGTATGAAGTACTAACTTGTTATTTCGAAAAAAGGCGAGAGATATATAAAAAATCAGTCATCTTCAACAACGGAGTCGATTTTAGGGCCGATAAATAGTAACTGGCTTTTGCCATCTTATGTTATTGATTAAAATACATCAAATTAAATTATTATATCATTGAACCAGTAATCGTTCTTATATTCTGAACACATACATATATTCTAAAATAGGCGCCGACAAAAAAGATTATTTTAATTATTATACATAATAAAACCTAACATGGAATTGTTATATATAAACTTCATACAAATACAAATATAATAATGATATAAAAACTATTTATCCATATATAGGCTATTAAGATTAGCTGTAGGAACACACAGTTGCTCATATACTTATTACATCTAAAAAGAAAAAATAATAATTTGCTGCCATTGAATAATCAGGTGTACATTTATATTTATATCATCGAATAATACATAATTATCTTTCACGTAATTGTCTGCTGCCCGTCCAAGCCTGTTTTAAATATATGTATTAAATTTTCATAATTATTACCTGTCAATTCAATAAGATTTTTTATTCTATTTTTACTGGTGTAATTAAGTATGCAATTTAGACATTAGAAATTGAATTATTTGTATTTTAATATCTATCATATTTTTAATATGTTCAGTATATATCTTTAATTATATATTTACATATATTTGAACTCTGTTTTTAAGATTTATAAGTAATTGCAACGATATGCTTGAGGCTGAGTATAGTTAAGTGATTTGAATCTTATTTAAGTCACGAATGCTACGAAGCATATTTTAACCGAAAAAGATCGAGTGCTACGAAATAAAATATAGGAAGATGTCCCTACATCGTTAAAAATACAAAAAATAGTAGGTGTATGGAAACTGTATATATTTCTACTTAATTATTCGAGAATATTGTGTCTATGATTGCGTAGATGTATCTCGTTAAAGATTCATTGAAACTAAATGGAATATTAATCTATGTATTTTTAGTATTATATAAGTATATAGCGTGATATTCTATGATGCAATCAGTGGCTGGTAAATCAAACAAAAAAATGAGAAGAGTTCCATGTGCCTATAATTTCAATCAAACAAAAAATCATATTACAAATACATTCTAGAATAGTAGAAAAGTATCATTAAAATATAATATAAAATTTATAATATAAATCGCAAAAAAGGAGTATATTACTTAATATTTTAAAAGACAGCCATTTTCTGAGCGCATCTAAAATGATTAGTCTATAGATGAGAGATATATTCATACTGAATTTATAAAAAAAAAAGAATTATTCAAAAATTCCAGAGATTGAAATATATTGTGTATGGATAATATAGTGTTTAATTATATAGAGCATACACAGTTCCTCATATTCTACATTGATCAATTAATTGCTCTAATCATGAATTATGAAATAGAAAATGCATACACGCTAGTTCCACCTCAAACGTTACAACGAATTTAGTGGCAAGATATTTTTAGAACAAGTCAAAGGTTCGTTGATCTGTATTTACAAAAATTGACAATAACTGCAAACAAATCTTAACTTTCATGTCATTACTACTTCATTACTTATATAATTGCAATTCTCTGTACCACAGCGATAAAATCATGTATTTTTAACACGTGACGATGCTGTAAATTTCCATAGACTGTAACACAGAAATATGTATGATTAAGTGATGTTAAAAGTAAATGTTATAGAAGCTATTCTATATTATTTTTTATTAGTTCCTTCTTGTCGAGAATTCATTTGTTTAATTATACGAAAAAATTTCATCATATCGTGCTTATTTAATACATGTGTTATTAATACAAAGTAATTCAATAACTGTGCTCTGTACGGAACATTGATTCAAAATCATAATTACTATTATCAAATCATTGTCGGATATAATTAAATTAACATTGATAGAAATTCAATGTAAGTGTGTCATGTTAATCTTTGTCCATATTATTTATGAAATTTTACGGTATATCCAAGCTTTTATAATTAATATTTATAAATAATTATTTCTAAATTATTGAAAAAGATATTGAGACAAAGAAATTATATATTAATGAAAATTACGCGTACATTGGGTGCGTTCCGTACAGATTTCAGTAAGGAGTTTCAGTATGATATTGGCACTATTGTCTTACTGCTGGACGTATGTTTCGCTCAGCTGTTTATTGAAACTCCTTACTGAAATCTTTACGGAACGCATCCATTATATTTCTTTCGTTTTTATATATATAATTTATAATGAAGTTTAACATAATTTGCAAATTATTGAATTAGATATCTATTTCCCAGTATATAATTATAAATCGTTTAAATATTTTGACCAATATAATTATTAATGTAAGAGCTCAATTATTAAATGGTTAAAATTAATATTAATTATTAAATTAATTATAATTATTACTTATTTAATTATTATTATCAAATGTGTCTTATATAACACAGTGTATACTTTCAAATAAATCATTAAAAATGTTGAAGTGTGTTTCATGATATTTAGCCTTTTTAAAATGGATACAAATTGTGGGATTATTTCATACTGACATAATTTACCATCAGATATGCGAGAAACTATTATATTGTATAGATTTCTAGATTTACAATGTCTTAAATTTGTAATCGTTGAAAGCACATACCGTACTTGATTATGAACTATTAAAAGAAATCAGTACAAAAAAGAACACAATCAAATTTTAATGTACTTTATACAACGTTGGGAATATTTTATATGTGCGTTACAATAATTTCAATATATTTATATCTAGTTATTATAATCACTGTACCGGAATATAAATGGTGAGTAAAGCAAAATATAATATTCGGTACATATACGGGCAATTAGATCTTGCCGAACAAAATAATAAATGTATAAGTGCACAAGTATAAAATTGTTGTCAATCAATGAATTGATCAAATAGAAATGCTAAATAAATGCGCGTCTCGCGCACGGATTGATTATTGATTACATAAATAGTACGTTATAAACTATTAAAAATGTACAAAGACTTTCTCTCATGTGCAAGCTTCCATTTGATCTGTTCATTTTTCAGCTGTAATTTTTCCACGCCAAACAAATAAATGCTTTACTTATAATAGTTCTATAATATCTTTATAGGATTCTTGTCCTTTACATAAAAAATGAAAGTTGGAAAATATGAAGAGACAATTCCAATTACGAGGATCGCAATATAATTTCTGTATACTCTTTCTTACTCCTTAATAGAAATTTTGTTGATATAAACTATATAGATACATATATGTGTAGTGTGACATACGCGCGCGCGAAGCAATGTAGTTTTTATCCAATTATATCAAATACATATTTAATGCTATTCATGTGCATTGATGCAAAATTGTGCTGTTACACATGGAGTTATATCCAGTAAAGAAAGAAACTATACCCTTTACTTGAGAGGAGTATGTTATTTATATTTAGAGCAATAGTGATTCTATCTTATTTTAATAAAACGATGTTTTCACAGCTTCACAGAAAAAAAATCTAGTTTTCTTTATCTATAATGCATAATGTTTAATCAAGATTTTAAAATAGTTTTCAAAGTTACAAATATAATAATATGTATTGTGTCATCCATCTGTGGATATCATGCAATTAATGTGAAGAGTGTTATACTACACCATGCGCTCTCTTTGTTTCTCTCTTTCTCTCGCTCTCTCTCTAAAAGTTCATCTAAAAGTTTATATCAAACGCCAAACTATATATAAACTCTTTGTTACTCAGTGGGCCCCGGAGATAAAATATATTTCCCTGTATACGACGTTTACAAATCACGCATGATAAAATGAAGGCGTCTATTCAAAAAGACACGATGTAATCCTTAAAAATTTGCTAAGAGTTATTGGAATGTAGAGGAATTACAAATTTAGGACCAAACGGCGATCTAAATGTGATGCCGACGTCGGAGTACACCTTGTTCGGCAACGCGAGATTGCATAAGTACAATCTGCCGTTGTCGACGCTGTGCGACAGTGGTAGGGCACCCAACAGGCTGAATTTACTGAGTATTCCCGGTGTACCCGTCGCCGGTGGTTCGATAGCTAGCACGGGCGCACGATTACTGTTTGCCCACCTCGCTATTGGAGTGATCATCCTCGGTGAATCTTCGTCGGAGAGCGCTACAAGTATTAGATCCACCACCGATGGCAGATTCTTGACTTTGGTCTCTACCTTGTTCTCCGTTAGTCTGTATAACGACAGCTCCTGCAGAAGAAATACATCTTCCGCATTCTCCACGAACACGATCGTCTTTACACCGTGACTGGACAATTGTCGAGCGCAGTTGATACCCGCGGCGCCGGAACGATGCGGTCCACACAGCGCTACCACAGTGGGCCATTGATGCGCATTATTTGGATTCAATCGATGACTTCCACCCAGTAGCTGTAGAGTAAGTTCAGCACCGGCGCGACCGAGCAGTTCCACCTATCAAAGAAAGTACAATGATGATAGAAAGTTATATTAAGTAAAAAATAGAATTAAAGAAATGGAATGAAAAATAGCTTAGATGTATATATGTATACGTGATTATATGAAAATGTAATGTCAACTATATTTTGAAAATACCGTTTACATTTTAATTATTTCCTAATCAGAGTAAATATGTTCCATCAATCTATATCTATAGTTATTACTGTATTGCATTACTTATTAATGTATTGCATCTTAGGATTGAACTTATATTGCTTGTATGTATAATTTTTAGAGTTATTTTTCTACTTTTCTCTCTCTCTCTCTTTTATTTCGTTAGTAGAAGAAATAGTTTTAGAAATAATGTCAATACAAACCCTGCGTTCCCAACTTATTCCCAATCTATCTGCCGCACCTATTAACTGTCGATGTAGATTGAGAGTGATGCTGGGAATTACTAGACCGTTATCTGTAACATATTCCTTTTCACCACGGCAAGGCACTACAATCTGTCTGAGTGCTGTAGGTTCAGATACAAGAATATTTTCGTCGGGCCGATAGATACCCCGATTGTTTTCCGACTGCCTAACAATATCCGGCTTCAAAGAATTTATTTCTTGCCACACAGCCTGCAAGAGACCAATCGTAATTTTAATCAAATAACATTACAAGCAATATATCTCAAATTTTTTCTTTTTAATAAAAATAAATAATTAAATATTCTGTAAAAAGCAGTAAACCCCCAACCTCTTTATTAAACAATGCTAAATTCTTTTCGAAATCAAAATCTTGCTCTAAGGACTGATCGATTGGGGTACCAAAAGTATGCTCATCTCTTTCCAGTGCTCTTTGTCTGTGAGTTAATTTTTTTGAGACTGATTTATTGTTAGACGCGTTATTTTCAGCTGCAACAAAATTATTACATTAATACAACACACATGTCAGTTGTAAATATATAAATCATATAATGTGTACCTGGAGGTATTTTCCCATTAGGAGTCTGCTCCACTTGCTGCTGGTTAGGTTCTGCAGGCTTTTTGAAATTCGTTTGCATCTGAGAACTTCCCGCTTGTATCATATTTGGAACGCATTCTGAAATAGATCGCCCAACCCTTTTTGCAATCGGTCTCTTTACTATCACTTTACTGTGCGTATCATTCACATTTCCTGCTTCCTCGGTTGATATAAACTCAAGATTCTGTATGTCCCTTACACTGCAATAATATAAAAAATTAATACATGTACTAAGATGTTATATGGGATGCTAGCTTAGTACTGGAGCAGTCATCTGTAAAAAATCTGTTGCAAAAATTTCAGGTTCAATTCCCCTAGTTTGCCAATCTATATATTTAATCCAAGGATTTTAAGTGCGAGAAGATTTCACTTTGACAGAAAAAAAAAACAAACAAAAAGATAAACAATACTATGTCGTTTCTTGAAGGACAAGACAGTAATAATTTTCAAAACAAGCTTAGTCCTCTAAAATGAAAGTTAAGCAACAGATTTTATACAATCTTTCCTCACAGAAATAATTGTAACAAAATTGATTTAAAAATTTTGATCAGTCTAAAGAACTATGCTGCAATAAAATAAACAAAAAATATATCAATTTATGCATTATTTAAATTAAAATAAATAATTTGAATTTAATTTATTTTTAAGTTTATTTAAATTCAGTATACTCAAATAAATAAATTTATTTCATAAAATATAAACTTCTTTACTTAAATTCTATATATACAAGCTTTCTCGACTACTTTTCATAGCTTATTTATAAAAATAAATCAAGCGGGAAAACTTACCACAAGTTAACAACGGAAGAACTATGAGGTATGCCATTGCAAAATGCTTTAGTCAGAGTCAGGCTGTTCTTATTAAGATCAATAATTTTACCTTGATAAGTAAAATCATCGATACATTTCACCGAAACTGTACAACCCAGAAACTGTTCAGACATGTTGCCTAAAACTGGAATATGATAACCGTCAAAACCGCTGGCTTCCATACCTATTTACAATTCAAATTACGATATTGCAAATTAAATAAGAAAAAAGTAACACATTAATTATAAGGTTTATGTTAAAATTTGTGATACGCGCTATGAAAATTAACGAATATGTAATTTATTCATTATCTGATAATAAATGATTTCGGGTCAATGTATTACAATCAACAATGGCGATAATGAAAATTATAACGGCTAATAGAGCCATAAAGATATTATTGTCTGTATATTAACATAATAATGTTAATGTATAGAGGTAAAGCTTTTTCTGTTAGAAATTCAAGAATAAAGTAAATGCAGTGTTTAACGTGAATAAATAAAAATGGATAAACGCAGGAGCACATTATCACAACTGATTTCTCATATTATCATTAAACAAAAGCTCTACTTTCAAAGTTGCTTGTGCTAGGTTAAAAGCGGTGCGACGTTTACTGAGAAACTACGGCACACGTTTACGTACCTGAATTGCTGGCGGTGACGAAATAAGGAGGATAAACAACGGGGAAAGTAAAACGCAGCGACGAAGTGATAATTTAATAGTTGCGCACTATTTCCGTGATTTTGGCGTGCCGCAACGAAACGAGTCGCCACCCCGTATGTCGGGTCGTATGTCTCGTATACATATTATGTGCGTGACTGGTATTTTTTCGTGTATCAACAATAATGCCCTGAACGACCGTGAAGATTCCCAAACATTTTTCGCGACGTTCGTGCAGCTACGCGAGCAAATCTATAATTATATAAACAAAAGGGAAATTATACGAGCTGAAAATGTAAATATTATTTACGCGTCAAGCATATCGACTGTCGGAAATTTCCTGAAATAATCGCTTTAGTCGGTGCGTAAGAATACCTTCTATACCAACGAAATTTCTCTCAAATATGATGCAGGGATTCACCTGCAAGAACATTGCAAAATTTGCCACGGAGTGGCGTGGCAGCTTATCAGAGAATTTTTCGTACACTCTCTACTGTGTACTTTAACGTGACAGTGTATAAAATATGGCGGACTCGGCAGGAAATTGGTGCCTCATTGAGAGTGATCCTGGCGTTTTTACGGAATTAATTAAAGAGTTTGGCAAGTGATATTTCTATTTTTTATTCCCTGCGGCTATACTGTATTCTCTGCCTGAGTTACTTTTAGCGTTACCTGAATTAGGCGATGCTCCGATGAAAGCAGTTGTCATGCATGGAAGCTCGTGCATTCCATATATATGTGTGTGTATATATGTGTATATATATATATATATATATATATATATGTATGTATGTATGTAAAAAAAATTTGTACTTTATAATCAAGTTATAAATATATATATATATAACTTCTGATTCTAAACTGTGATTATCAACTTTTATAGAAAGATTTTTTTTCGATCAATTCTCCAATTTTTTGATTCTTCAATATTCAACCTCTTAAAATTGAGTTTAATTTTAATTATTAAATGTAATATTATATATTAGTTTATTTATATAGGTGTCAAAGGCGCACAAGTGGAAGAATTATGGAGCTTGGATGACGAGCAATTCAATGATTTGAAGTAAGCTCATTTTATTTTATAATAAATATAGAAAGTTTAGTTTTTATCGCACTGGCGTGCACTAAACTTTCCTACTGAGTTTTGCCGAAATTCAAATATATCCCATTTCATTTTAAATGCAGAGAGTATGATACTTAGCTGTAAGAAACAGGCCAATCATTATTTTTATGTTATCTAAAACATGTTTCTATGTGAAAGATTAGATATATTCTTTGTAATTTATTTTTCCACTTGCTTTTTTTTTCAGAATTATGACATGTACTTGTTTTCCTTTAGATATACAAGATAAGAAAAATACACGTGATAAAAAAAGGAATTGAATTTGTACGAGATTAGTTATCTTTATAGATTAACTTTTATGCAACGTTATTTTTTTAAATTTAAGTATGTTATAATTTTGTTTTCACAGGCCTATTCACGGCTTAATATTTTTATTTAAATGGGTACAAGACGATGAATTATCAGGGAACATTGTACAAGATAGTAGATTGGACAAAATATTCTTTGCAAAACAGGTATGTAAAGCATAAAATAGATATCTTAAAAAAATATATATATATATATTTGATAACTAGAAAAATAAATTAAAGATAATTATTAATTTTATTCTTTAAAGAAGAATAAAAAATATTGGAATAGTTGATACTTATAAAATAAGATCGTTTTATTAATTGAGTCTACATTGTACGAGATAATTAACAGATACTAATTCATAGAGATTAATGAGGAATGTAAAAAGAAAGGAAAATAAAGTTTTTAGATCCTATTTAAAATAATAAAATTCATTTTAGGTGATAAATAATGCCTGCGCGACACAAGCAATATTGAGCGTTTTGTTAAATTGTAAGCACACGGATATATCTTTAGGACCAAACTTAGAAGAATTTAAAAATTTCTGTCAAAGTTTCGATGCAAATATGCGGGGACTCGCACTTAGTAATTCTGATGTTATAAGAGAAGTGCATAATTCCTTCTCCAGGTATTTAATAGACATACTTTTACTTAACCATTAAATGTTGTCTGTGTCACAATTTTATACGTATTACACATACTGAAATTTTAGGCAATCTTTATTTGAATATGATTCGAAGCAGGCATCTAAAGATGACGACGTGTTCCATTTTGTGAGCTATGTTCCGATCGATGGTCGTTTATACGAATTAGATGGATTGAAAGACGGGCCGATTGATTTGGGTCCATGTCCAGTAGGGGAACAATGGGTACAAGCTGCTAAACCTATAATTCAAAAGCGGATAAACAAGTAAGTTGCAAAGTATGGTTTTCTCAATGTATCATGTATATACACAAATACTATGATATATCATATGATATATACTGCTAATCAACTTCGTGGTATAAAAGTAAAAATTATTATAAACAGGTATAACGAAGGCGAAATTCATTTCAATCTAATGGCTATAGTGACAGACAGAAAAACTTTATACGAAAGACAGAAGGCCAATGTTTGCGATCCTGAAGAATTAGACCATCTGCAAGCCCTAATTGAGGAAGAGATCAGAAAGTCGAAAAGATATCAAATAGAGAACATCAGACGAAAACATAATTATTTACCGCTCATCATGGAATTGTTGAAGATTCTTGCTAAAGAAGGCAAGCTTGTGCCTTTGTATCAAAAAGCAAAAGAGAAAGCACTCGAGAAAGAGTCAAAGAAAAATAAGGTTTAAATTTAGACAAAACCTGGAGAAGATTAAAAGCTAAAATAATTGATATTTATGTGTTGTTAGCAAAGAGCCCAAAAAAATTCCTTGTATTAATCCTTTTTTTTTTTAAATAAAACAGCTATTTGCTTAATAAACACATTTTGCTAAATTTTTATACTTTCCTACACAAAAATAGTTTAAAGTAACATATTTAAAGTATTATTATTATTATATTTTTTTAAATGTTGATTTAATATTATTTGAAGTATAAGTAAAAATAATACATTGTAATTAAAATATAAAAAGATATAATTTATAATTGTTTAATACAAACATAATTATGTGCCAGTCAACTGTTGGAAGAAGCAGCATGGTTAGATTCTTGGCTAGAATCAGATTCGGATTTGCTAACTATCTCGCTGTTTTCATCCAGTAAAGAAATTTTTCCATTTTCATATATAATTTTAGGTAAAAATTTATCGGTTGAGGCCTTTTGAATTTCAGGGATTTTATTATGATATAAGTATTCCACAACATCTGTAACATAAAAATTCTCATATAATATGTATGCATAGCATTAATAAATACAATTTAAATATTTCATTACCGGCGAAATTATCCATGTCGTTCATACGGCATTCTTGAACAAGATAAAAAAAAGTTTTGCAAAGGAACGTTGCAGTTGCCCCATTAAAATATTTTGCAACGTTGGGCCATATAATTTCACGAGTATTGGATATTCCTCTTGCATACATACTGCAACAAGAAATAAAATAAGGAATTATATATGTATATATATATATAGAATTATATACTAATTTATATACTATAGAGAATTTTATATATATATATATATATATATATATATATATATACAATATATATAT
>VBVQ01001813.1:0-30406 GCA_011636635.1 Tetramorium simillimum | reverse complement strand
ATATATATATATATATATATATATATAATGTATACATATTGTATGCATACACACATATACATATATACATGCAGTATATAATCACATGCACAAATAATATTTACAAATTGACTGAAAATTCGTCGAACTTATTATGCATATGCCACGCATTGCAATTGAAGGACCACTAAAACTGTATTCCATTACGGCAATAATTGAGTTTTCGAGCTTTGGAGTCTCCAGCACACATACATGTCGAGTGTGCAGATTATTTCGAATATGCAATAAATTTTTTACATTATTATTCAACTGCTGTTTTATTTATCGCAATTGACTGTACGTCTTTGACAAATCATTTTGTAAAGAAATATCTATTTTCTTCGCGGAGATAGATAATAAGTTGATGATAAGTTGAAATTAAAAAGAATATGAAAGATGACAATAAGGTTTTGAAAAATGATAAATATGAGTAATTGCTCGGAAAGTAAGAAGTAAAAAATTTCAAAATAAAAGTTAAATAATCCACTCTTAAAAAAATGTGTTAAATCGATACTCGAAAATCGATATTAAGTCTATATTAAGCTATTTGAGTCAAATTATCACAACGTAACGAATAAGATATGAAAATTATTTACTAATTTTTTGCTATTTTTTTGCTTCTAAAACTCGTTATACATATAATAACGAGAAATTTTGCATGCGTCCACCACCACTAGTAAAATTAAAATAATTGTTCATTTGTATTAATTTAAATATTTAATTAAAAAATCGTTTTTCTTTAACTCTCGGTTTTTAATTTACTAAATTTTTTAAAATATAAACTTCACCTGAATTAAAAAAAAAAGAGATATCAAAAAAAGGGACTGAGTCGAGATACTAAAACTGATTCTAGAAAATGAGACCGAAAAGATATAAAGTATTACACGAGAAAAAAAAGTTGCAGAGCAAGATCCTTATAATAAAGCAGAAACGTAGCAGATGGCAAATAAAATGCGTGAAAACAACGATGGATAAACGCTTGCAAACAGAAAGAAGAATGCACATTACAGAGCAATAAACAGACCGACAGAAAAGGGAATGGCTGTGAAGAGGAAACAAGAGATAATAGAGAGGAAAATTCATTTTTACTCATGCCAAAGGGAACAGCCGGGGCAGGCAAGCGAAGACAATCTCTGAATCTATGAAGAGAAGGGACGAAGGGCCGTGAACAATGACGATATTAACGTCCTTCAACGAAAGCAAGAGAGATGGGATACGAGGATTCTTTTGTCGAGACGAGGAAACGGAAAATAGATCAGTAGGAGAGCGGCTGAAAGGAAGGAAAGTGAACGAACGAAGATACAAAGACTGATAAAAATAATAAACTCCCGAAAGGCGGAGATGCCACATGGCATTTTAAAGATAGAATATGCTTACGTTAATCCTTATTATTCCGCGAACTTAGACGCTGAAATTTACATGTGCATGAGTATTCAATTCGACTCTTATGACCATAATATCGAACAAAATAGTTTCTAGTTCAATTAGAAATACATATATGTATTATTAGTTCATCATTTTGATTAAATATTATTTAATCCTAATAAGGGATTAAATAATATTTAATCCTAATAATGAAACGATAATATTAAATTCATTTAACATTATCCATTCATAACTGAAGTTAAAAAATAAATTACTATTTATGCTCTTGGTAATATTCTTGTATTTCATTGTAATTCTTACTCATTTTTGAAAAATTAATAACATGAGCAATACGGTTTGAAATCAATTATATAAATCATATATCATATTTGTATTATCAAAAGAGTTATACTACTTTGGTACATGTTAATTTAGCTTTCGTAATAGAAAAATGGTAATTTTAAAAAATTGAGAGGAGACTATAAGATAAGAAATGGCACTGATTACGAACAGAATGGATCAAGAGCTGCAAATTAAAAAAAAAAGAACCTAGCGAGACGCACGCACGCGCTGCAGATCTTCCATTTTATAGCGAACTTAATTACAAGTTCAGCCAACTGCATATTACATGTTTATATGTATATAAGTATGTGTGTGCATGTCACACGGATCTGACGTCATTCACTTTGTCACATTTCTCACTTCAATAGGACGAATTCAACAGATGTGCGCAGCTTTAGAGTCCATCTTTGCGTGCGCTCTTTGAGTCCGTGCCGTCTTTCTTGCCGAGTATTTCGTATATATCATCCTCAACTGTATATTGCCTCGATCGAGCATTTACCAAGTCATTTGGGAATGCAAGTTTCGACGAGGCGTCTGAAATATAGATCCGCGTGCGACGTCATGTAATCACGACGAGAACTTCGCGTTAACAACATAACTTGACAAAATTTACTTCATCGATATTGAAATTCACGAAATTTGTGCCATTGCTGATATTAACGATTTCATCTCAAGTCGACGATTTTTAAAGACGTTTCGCTTCAGCCTCTATTTTGACAAACTTTCTCTAATCATCATTATTTTGATAAATCAATCACAATAGCATGAGGGATATAATCGAACATTCAAATTTATGAGAAAATGGCAGACGTTCTAATATTAATCAACCTTTTGATTAATTTGACATTTACTATAACCACAGAAGATACTTATCCAGTCCGTCGGAGTATGTTTACCCATCCGAGTAGAATTACAAAGCGCACCATTAATCGAACGAGCGACGGACGTAATTGGGCGTTCAATTATGACGTGCGCTTAAATCTAGGTTTTCATCTCGATAAACGGGAATCGATCGTGAAATCACGTGAATTCCTTTCGCATTTGATCTCGAAGTTCGAATATGCTATTGATATTAATATATACAAAATTTTTGATAAGCCATCTGTGCCGTAAGCAAAGTTCAATTAAATAGAAAAATTCTTTTATGCCATATTGCTGATATTAACGATTGCATCTCGATTTTTAAAGACGTCTCGCTTCAATCTCTATTTTGACAAACTTTCTCTAATCATCATTATTTTGATAAATCAATCACAATAGTATAAGGGATATAATCGAACATTCAAATTTGTCTTAACATTTAATGTAAAATTAATTGAGATCCGCGAGTCAGCATTTTGACAAGAAGCGACTCTTGCGTCTTACGAATGGTATTATATCTATTATCAGACATTCTGTGTATGTATATACACACACACACACACACACACACACATATATATATATATATATATTATATATAGACGTATATATGTGTGTATGTGTATCGGATTTTCGGTCTCGCGAGCGATCCAAAAGCCGTAGGAAACAACTTTACAGTCCATCCGTGCCGTCGGAGCACCGCAATCTCGTGAATTGTCCATCCGATCTAGAATTCGACGTACATCGCGAGATTTCGACAATGCTTCGCGTGGGCTCGACGCTCGACTGCGTGCCGGAAGCGAGGACCAACGTGAAAATGCTTCCGGAGCCGAACGGAGTCCCATAGTTGGCGAGCCCGACTTACGAGGTAATTTCGCGGAACAAGTTTTTAGTTCGCGACTGGCAGTTACTCTGGGACACGAGTTAAGAAAGTTGCCTCTCGAATCTCTCCCGGTATACGCGGCAGAAGGGGAGTTTTTGCCTCTTTCTAACGAGATTACGAAAATTTTTTAAATTTTCCAGAAGTACGCGCCGCGCAGCGTCGATTTTCGCGCTTGTCTCTTTCGGAAGGGAAAGGAAATCGACGAACACCGCGCCAATTTATATTACGAACAATATCTCGACAATGGACCGACGATGCGCGTTATGGGAGAAGTTAGAAACGACGAATAGCACGTGCGCACAAATGTTCAGGGAATAAATGTCAGAAAAGTTTTCTAAATAGACCATAGTTACTTCTTGTGTTATGGCTTTTGTTACGATTATATTGCTCGTAAAATGAAGCGAGTATTAAATGGCTATCTCATCTCTTCGTAACAATTTTTAATGAATTTTAAAAGATTGTCAATGTTTGTGTATAATGTTCAAGACGAATTATTAATGTTGAGACTATATTATTAATTATAGATATATATGAGAGTATAATTATTATTTGATTAAATTTATAAAATAATTTTATAAGATAATTTTTTTAATTTTATAAATACATAATATAACTTAAAATATTGCAATTATTATATTACATTTAAATAATCCATTACGAAAAATCGCAATATCCGATTCAAAGTCAAAGTCATTACCATTATTAAAACTTATTAATATCCAGTATTATATTCTTTTCATTTTTTTTCGCAATTATCTTTTCATTTTAACGTTGTCGATTCAAATTTCAGATATGTTTTTCAGATAAATGCTCCAAAAAATTCTCACAGCAACCTCCTGTCATCTTTTACGATGGCCATGTCGGTTTTTTTCTCCTTTTCTACTTCACCTCGATCCCTTCTACCGATCGATGTCATCCTGTCGAGTACGCTTCCTCTTTGTAACGCAAAGGAACTTTTATGTAACTTCGTCGGGGCACGGTGCAGATGCAACTAAGAAAGTTTAATTACGTGTCTGCACTTTTCTTAAGATCAAGAATTATAGCTCGTCTGTTTGGCAGAGCATTTATGCTCTCCTTGGCCGAAAACGAGCATTTAGGATTAACACAATTACATCAAAATTGAACTTCTTAAACTTTCCAATGAAGTTGAATTATTTTTACGCCCATAATCATGCACCTTTCTGACTTTTATTTATTGAGCACACTGAGAAAACTGACGTGAAAGTTACTATTGCCTTCATTTCAACTACAAAAATTATATTGCTTTAAATATTCGTATATTATGTAATAAATGTCCTTATTCTTTTATACAAAAATGTGATATAAAAACGAATTTTTACATCCTTCTGCTAATTTAAAACAAAAATATACTTGAATAACAATTACATTATTAAAAATGTGCACTATAATAAAACTAAAAAAAAAAATAACATTTATAAGAAATGTCACTATTTTATTACTAACATTTTGTAACAAACAAGATATATGTACGTAAGCATATAACGATTGGTTCAAAATAATTAAAGGAGTTTGGCGAAATATGAAAATTAATTTCAACAGATAGCCAGTATATGTCTGGCAATAATTAATTTGATAATTTAACGATGAAGAAATTAACGATGATGTAATTGATTTCGAAGATTCGCGTGAGTAATTAATGCTACGATGGGTATAATGCACACGCGTCGCGTGCAAAACCGACTTCACGCCGAGGTGCACATTTGGATCATCCGTTCACATTAGATTATTAGTATCTGATTACTGTTGTAAATTAATTTCCACGAAATAATACTATTCGATTGGCGGATTATCAGCAAATTCCAATATGCAAAAGTATACCCCCCCTTTTTGCAACTTGAGTTATAAGAGTAAAATGTTCTATGATGAAATTTTTTTCATACGCTCAGATTATATCTTCTTTTTATAACGACTTCTTTATTTTACGCTCAACTTAATAACCGAATATTATAACATGATAAAATATCGATCCTAAGATAAAAATTGCATTACGGATTAAATCCTGAATAAAGATTGGCTTATGTTTTAAGCGTATTTGCCGCTAATAAAAGTCCATATCATTTAACAAAATTTTAAAAGTTATACATTTAAATTACGACAATATGTTTCGTTTACGCTTAATGCGTGTATGTACATGATGTATATTTTTATTAAATACTATTTAGTTACTTTAAAACTTGATTGCTTTCATAAATAATGAATATTTTATCTACATTTCTATTCTGTTATTTAAAGGAATACATATGTTTTCAGCGTGAAAGAGCGATTTTCGGGGAAATAATTCCTTATCGCACACAACAGTGTGCAATTTAAATGGAACCAAAACGGTGCAAGATGTTTTTCACGTAATTAGCATTCTCCTCAGATATTCATCGATTACTTGAGGGTTAATTTGCCTAGGATTCAAACAGGAATGAGATCTAATCCGTTCAGAATTGTAACCGACGATAATGCCACAGCCATACATGCTCACTGTCTTGATATCGATGGTCTGTATGTATACAAGATATCTTGGACATTAACAATTTCTGTCGACTTGTGAAGGTTTCAAAGATTTTTCTTTAGCAAAAAAGATATCATTCATTGCAAACGTTATTTTTTTAAATATTAAATATAATTTCTCTCTTTCTCGCTTGTCTTCTATCTCGATATTTTTTGCGAGAGAGAGAGAGAGAGAGAGAGAGAGGGAGAGAGAGAGAGAGAGGCTAACACTAGTTGTGGTAATGGCGATGGCGATAGGGGGTTGTGGAAAGGAGAAAGTCCTGGGAAGGGGCAGACCCGGGAGAATTTTCAAGCACGACGTCGCAATTACATCGGATCAGAGTGGAATATTTCATCCGGCGCCCTTCATCCGACGAAAACGAGAAAGACGGGGGTTGTGCAACCAGCCCCTCCGCTTCTATCCTTTCGTTCTCCACCCACACCCGCCCTCGTACGGATTATTAACGGGCAATTTGCCGCGTCTGCTGCTGACTGTATTGTCTCTCTATTCTCTGGCCCTCCGTCGGTCGGATGGCAGACCGTCTTTCCTCTTTCTCGCATCCTTTTCCGTCTTCCGCCCGTATTCAGGCTGTCTCGTCGCCTCTACGTCGAGTGGTTTTCCTTCTTGTTCTTCCTCCAATCGACCTTTCGCCCTTTCCACTAGCCTCGTCGCGTCGCTTCATTTTAAGAGCGGTTCGAAGTTCGTTAAGATGGCACGAGCTGCGCGAGGTTTCGGTCACTTGGAATCCCTTCGTCTGCAGAACCCTTTTTGTTGTATCTCTTCGAGGACATTTTCTGCTCCGTCTCGACAGGAAGACAGAAATTGAAATGGGGAAAGTGTAACTGATGAAGCCGTTATTTCGAGGTAAAATGGTAACAATTGATCAGCGTGGAACAATATTTCCCAATTATTGATCAACTTAAAATTTTTCAATTATTTCAATATTTTCATAATTGCATTTTAATTTATGTATCTGTGACTTGAGCTGAAACTCAATTCTCCTTACAGAAAAGTTTCGTAACATAACAAGAGTACTTTTGTTTTGCAAGATATCGCATCCAACTAAAAATTCAAAACCTACAAGAAACGTTAAGATAACGAGGAGATTCGCGAAGACATAACGTTGAAACTTTATAAAAGACGATGAGTGACCTTATTACGAGGAAGCGTAAGTACAGTTTGGTACATTAATGACTCGAGAGCTTAAACAGCTCTCAGCAAAAACAAGTTCTAAGCATGTACATTCAAGATGTCCTGTCGTTATGTTTTATTAAGAATGTTTTATATTATAACACAAAATATGATTGTCAAATCATTATTCTTTTTCTCGCATAATAATTTATATCCAAAAAGTTATAAATTTATGAGTACTATTTTTCTCACATCAAATTATTGATGATTTAATAAACATTCAAATATCAAAATTAATTATTATATAGCAAAATTAAAACAATTTTATATGTATAAATTGTATAATATATGTATAAATTTATATGTATAAACAGATATTAAAATTTTGTCACATTTATAACCTGACATTTGAATGGGTTTTATTTATTGGCCATCCTGCTAACTTTAACTATCGGTTAGTTTAACCGTAGTTAAATTGGCTCTCAGTAAGTGGACAGTTTTGAAAGTACTCTCCGTGTTCGTTTAGCTTGCGTCTTTAATATCGTATTACACCTTAGAGAAGATTGCGTCTTCACGTGCTTCATTTGCGAGTCATTTCTCCGCGATCGTGCCTAAGAATGTAACTGAGGTGCGAAGGGCAGGTTACTAACGATTTCCCGTAGGTAGGTGAACCCCCGAGGAACGAAACTGGTACTCTGGAAACGCTCTGCGGCGTGACACCGGTACTTGTATTTACGAGATATTCGCCGGGTAATATCGGACCTACGAACTCGCGTGGCGGGCTACACGTGTGCGTGGTAAGCCCGAGAAAGGCGAGCAGCCCCTGGCACCACTAGCAGCGCGCTCCGGTTCCGACTGCAGTCAGTAAGCCAGTTAGGCGGGGTATTTAGGAGGGAATTTGGCGGTCCTGAAGTTGTACATTATACTCCGTCTACCGCGGAGAGAGAAGAGAGTCTGCAGCCGGTGTTACGCAGGCCGGCTGCGGACCCAAAATCCACCGTCTCCCCGGGGCGGGAATTTGTGGCTCGGTAAATTTAATAAGTCGACAAGCAACACTCTCCCTCGATTCCCACGGCACTCGCTACTCATCGCCACGCAATTTTGTCGATCGTTAATTGAGATTTCTTCGTTAATCGAAATTTGAACAAAAGTACGAGACTTTTTCCAACGAATTAATTTACTTCTCTACATCGCGAATGTTGTTAATTAGATTGATGCTACATTGAGATTGAACGAAAGATAAATGCGATGAAAATTAATATTTTATAAGCCCGCACGCGTGCATAAAATATATATATGTAAATTAATTAATTGAGAATAAATTTAATAAATCACGGAAATGAAATTCTATATTTTTCTTATGCGTGTAATTTTATAGTCATGTAATATAAAAAGTGTGTAGAGAGATTACGAGAAGATATATATTGAATTTGAGTTTTTTGGCTTAACAGAAAAGCACGAAGGTTTGAAAAATAAGAAAACCAGTGCGGCTGAGTGCCGTTCTTATCTATCTCTCTAATTTTCATCCCACCCTTTTAGTACTGATCTAATTTTTTATCATCCTCTCGAGGCAGAATTTTCAATTGCAAATTTTTTGTCAGACGATAAATCAACTGAGAAGACTACAAAGATGGAAAGAGTGGAAAAAGATCGACTTGTGATTTCAAGCAACTTACTTTTCCGTCTCGTGAAGTGCCGAGTCGTTTCTGCGATCTTAGTGCGCCGTCGAGTTTGCTACAAAGAGCGTTAAAGTAACATAGTTCGAGATTCCGTTCGTATATCACGAGAGAGTTTGAAATCACTCGCCTGGTATTCGCAGCTCGATGATGTAGTCGGAGATACAATCTTGAAGCAGGGGGGAGACTGCGAGTCGACCGTCTTGTTTGCCTCGTCTTCAACGATACGTGAATGGCAGACAATGGCTTTTCGATGATGAAACGAGAAGCGAAACTTGGACGTTCATTGTTTAGTTGACTGACTCGGGATGGTACTGAATCGATGAAGCAACGCAGAGAAGTGCATCTGCGCGACAGATCGAATATTAAGATCGTTGTTGACCGATTCATATTACCGTAGGATGGATAGCATGTTACTCAATCACAACAATGGGCGCCATATGCTCGGAGTTACGTACCATCGAGAATTGATATCTTGAAAATGTAAGAGAGGTCTTCTTATCTCCCCTAGCAAACAACTATACAGGACATTTTAAACAATCACGTGTTTTGTTTACATACTTCGGTTTTGATAATATAAAATTTCTTTTCAGAATTGCTACTAACATTTTTTTCAATGCACAACATCGAACCAATAACGTCTATTATTTTTGAAGCTTGTAAGCTTTTATAAGGAGCTTTCGCAGATTAAAAGAGTGGGGCACGAAATGGAAAAAGAATTTCTCCTATTGCACAGAGAAATACCAGGTAAGATTAGATCGTTTCAATTAAAGGTTTTCCACGGGAGAAAAAGAGAAAACTCCCGTCTCCATTTTCACCGAGTGAAATGGACCTTTCCACCTTGTGCTTTCCTTTACATATTTCACGGTACAACTCACCCGGACACTGACGGAATAAAAGCGCCGGCGCGAGGGTTGGTTACGAGCGGTCAAACGTTTGCAGTACCGACAGGAGGGTAGCTACGAAGCCGAATACCAGCGAGCCATTCTACAAAGTAAACACGATGAGCCAGCCAAGGTTTATCCTCGTCTGAATGCAACAAGCTATTTCTACTCGTCCAACCCTTCTCCTTTCGTTCGAGCTACTCTCACCGCTCCTTGTGCACAATTCGTGACAACAGTGCGGTACGATAGTTTCCGGTACACTTCCTTGTTTCCCGCGAAAGAGCTATAAACGAGTTAGCATTTCGCTAACCAGAGAACCATCTAAAGTATAAAGCGGTAAAAAGGCGAAGAATACTTGGAATAAGTATAAAAGAGAAAAATTAAAATCACAACTTTTCTAAAACGTCTCGTAATAATTATACAATCATAATTCATAGAGAACTTATGAATGGATCTTCAAATGTGTGCATTTTAATATCGATATCTTCCTTCAAATAAATTATAGCAAGCGATACGCAAATAATGCGTAGAAAAGTAGCAAAAGCTAGCAAAACTCGTGAAAAATGAAAGACATTACGGTATGTATTATACATTTTCGCGGGTAAAACAAGCGGCTGCCATTTCGCGCTATTGCTGCGCACCTCTCGCTCGCGTATGCATGGAATTTTTCAATGGGCGCTTCTCGAGCTGTTACCGGAGAACATCGAGGATAGGCTATCACACTTGTATCGCTAAAGCTATTGCGCATACCGGGTTTATTTCATTCATTAGCCATATCGCGATATCACGCCTTCTTCAACCGTATAATGCGACTGATCGCAATTGCTTCAAAGCGAGAATTTTTCGCTGTAAGCGCGATGCTCTGACGCGTGCTTTGACGACTATGATAACAAAATGCACTTTTAAAGTCAAAGAAATAATAGTTCATTATGATTATCATTAGCGAATCGACTGCGTTATCAAGCTGTGTTGTTAATATTGTTGGCCTAGTTTTGGCTAAATACAAATAATAATAAATATATTTCCTAATTAAGATAATTATTAAGATAATCGATTTGTGCTCGTAGTCACCTAAACGATTCCATGTCTCGCTGCGTACATCTTTAGATACGATATTCTTTCCTATGTAAAGGTAATGTAAATATGATATCAATCCGTAATATGTGATTATTTTAGTAACCATGAGGATAAAAATAATTTTTCATAATCGCTAAATTTGATAAATTAGTTTTTGGTCAAATTTTTAATTTAAAAAACTCTAAATTAATTATTGACGATATAGTAATTAAAATTGTAGCCGTGAAACAAAAAAAGAAGACAATTTATTGATTATCTATGATTCAATTCACAGTTTTCATTAATACATCTTTCGAGAAAATGTGTGTGTGCTTTCAATTATATTATATTATAATAACCATATATTTTTAACGACGTATTACCATAATTCGACAGTATAATTTATGATACGTTGGAACGTGTTATTATGACACGCGTATTTTCATTCTCCCGTGAGCAATTATGATTTCTCCAACCGACCGTATCGTTCCGCTGAAACTGCAGTGACCATCATTCGCGATCTACATTGCTGATCGAACCCAACGTAACGCTGCGTAACGATCAGATGCGTTGAACGACAGTAATGTAACAACGGAGCGATAAATCATTTTGTGCTACAACGACAATAATTTTTATTCAACCGCCATACCTGAGGCAACTGCCAATCGCGTGAATAATCGCATTAGTAGCATTCATTGTATAAAATAGTTTGTAGATTTGCATCAATTTGCAAGTACAGACATTTTTTAAAATAAAATCTGGAAAAATTTTGAATTCTTTACTATCAATGATTGTCATTGCTCAATTTTAAAATTTTCCGTATCAAATTTCTGAAAAATTATGTCTTAAATATAAAAATTTATTTACACATATGGCTTTCTAAAATTAATTAAAAAATAAAATTCTTTAATATTCAAATTTTATTTTTAATTTTAAATAACTATGCAACTATAAAATATATAAAATAAATAAATTCATAATTAATAGTCATTAATTAATAATTTATATCAGAAAGAAATAATTGTCAAAATTAGCAAAACATACATTTTCCAAACTTTATTCAAACGTTACTAAATTATTTCAATTTATTGCACACTGAATAATATTTTAATGTTTTATAAAAATATAAATTTTCTCTCGAATTCAAAAATGCATATTAACAAATTATAATTAATATTTAAGTACATAAATATATGCCATTATTTGCCATTATTATATTAATTATTAAAATGTAGATATCTATTAAATCTATTAATAAAAATAAAAATATAACATTAACATTGAAATTATTATAAAATCTAATGAATACTATCTAATATATAAAGTGCTAGAAGTTTCTTAAGAATTGCTCTAGTTTGCAAGCTGCTCTTTTAGAAACATGTTTAATTATTGAACAATGACAATTTTAATGACGTCGGGATACAGTGTGAAAATACGACCTTCGAATTACCAAAACTACCATAAATTTCAGCATTTTGCAGAGGCTTTGTAGAGCATAATTGATTTATATCATGATTTATGAGACATTCCCTATACGAGGGATAGACCAGCCCTTTTCAAGAGAAAATAAATTGCTCTTAAGCAGAGTCCCGTAAATAAACACGCGTACCATTTAGCGTATATCTCCAGTACCCATAAGTGCTATTAACTTCAACCATTTGGTTGACAAAAGGATGCAAAGGTAAACGGCACGAGAGAGAACAACAGATCATGGAGAATCGCTGCTAGGATCAATGAACGGTTTTGAAAAGTTAGTGTTTTTCTATTTTTGATAATTCACTAAATTTAAATACAGTCCTATATATTCATATTTTTTAAATAATACTCCATGATTTGTTTGAAACCTCCTTTCTTATGCATAAAGCTTTTCATCGTGTTTCTTAATCTATCATAATTAAATAATAATTTAATATGAAATATAAAAGAATACAGCAAATCAAGGATTATAAATGCGACGCTAAATAATTACCTACATGCTGAATGAAGATTTATGTTTTAGATTTATCTCTCCCTGTATTATTACTTTATACAACATTTTCTTCCCATTCATTTCTATTTTTTTCTCAAGTCCATGATCCACGTTTCTCCGACTGGAATATAGTACTCAGCAAAATCTTTTCGAAGTCTTGGAATTGAAAACTAAACGGGAAAACGCGCCACTCGAGAGATAACGAGTGGCTTCGTGACTTTTTAAAGTATCATCTTGAAGTAATAGATGAGAAGATCCTCGCCTGAATTTATAGTCGCGTTCGCGAAGTTCAAAGTTCTCGCGAAGGGATTTTCTCGGATCATAAGTTCTTGAAATATGCGTGTAATAGAAAAACGCGATTGAAGATCTTTACGAGAACCGGCAGTCCGACGAGCTGGCAGCGGACTTTTAATCCCATCTTGTTTCTATGCGGAATTCCGCACTGGAAGTTCTCCGAGAGGATGTCACGAATGAGTATGCAACGGCACCAGGCATATCTACATTTCTAAAATCGTGATGCAAAAGCTGCTTTTCCTTTGAATAAAGCAGGCGCACATATAAAAAGCTATTTGTGTACGCCCGTTACAAAATTCTCCATAAGAAATATGTTTTTCTTTCTTAATATGGTTTCATAATTGACATCATTATCATACCATATCTAGCGTTTTAAACATGTCATATTATTTTTTAGCAAAAATTGGTTCATTTGTTAATATCTTATATTTTTTATCATTAAATATTTTATCAATGAAACACGCACGCTTAAAATCTCTGTTAAAATAAATGAAAAATTAAAAACAAGTAAAAAGTTTCTTAAAAGAACAAGTAAAGGTTTCTTAAAAGAGTACAATGTAATTAACATCATAAATTGTGCGTGATTCCACAAAAAAAAAAACTTGTTCATTATCGGAAAAAAAATTGATTATTTGATGACGAATAAATTTGAATCTTCATAGAAGATTGGTTACCGTGGAGCACATTGTAAAGCGACGTACGCCGATCGCGATGCTGATAAAAAAAAGAAGGGAAGAAGAACTACAAACTGATTCTCGAGCGCGGCATGCGCCTCTCGAAGCCACTTCGGTGTCGACTCCCGGCTCACGTATTCGACTCCTCTTATCGCGAGAGCGGCCGCATGCAACCTCTCACGCTTCGATGCGCGATAAAACCGTGCCGCATCGTCTCGGGACGGTAAGGGCCGCCCGATTTCACGTGCCGTTTAGCGCACTTTAATTCCATTAAAAGGACATAACGGCGGAGATCGCGCATAATTTCTCGCTAGCGGGGGATAAGAGGAATCGACTTGAGAGAAGGAGAGACGACGGGGGAAAGATAACCGTGTGTTATCGTATTTCCGGCCCTCATTGCCGACGGATATGAATTCATAAGAATGACTAACGGGGGGATAATGGATCTTCGCGACTCTCCTATTTCCACACGGAGTTTTCAACGCGTCCGAGAAATTTAAATAACGCTCGTTCCTCTCGCGCTCCGGTATCGCGTTTTGTTTTACGAGCGGAAAGACGAGATATCTCGTCGCGTGATTCCATGAGCTCCGCTTCTATGTTAAAGTTAAGACATCGCGAGATAAGACTTAATGCGAAGGATTATTACAAGCGACACAGGCGATTCTCTCAGGCACGCCTATTCCGTTATTTGTTCATTACTCCGTAATGGGATACATTTCATCTTGTACCAAATGTAACATTATCTTGTAATCCTCGTAATCATTAATTACATTAGTACGCCACGATTTTCCGATATTAAATTAACAATAATTTTTAACTATTGTTAATAAGTTATAATTTAGCTAAAATCCATATTTCGCAAATTAACTAAAATAAAATAAATAAAATAAAATAAAACTAAAATAAAATAAGTAAGAAAGAAATAAAGTTGTATTGTATATTATTAAACAAGTTACTATTAAAAATTTTTAATGATAAACAAGAATAACATCCAACAGATTAATTTCAGAAAATTTCCCTGTCATTACTTCTCGTAGATTTGGGATTTATCGTTAAGGAATGGATGAGACAAGCGTAAGTTTGAAAAATAATTGTAGGTTTGTCCACTTGTAAACGCAGATGCCGAGTTCGTTGTTACGTTGCGTGCAAAGGCGACGCAAAGTAGTGACAATCGGGGTAACATTTTACAAGCACGTGAGGGTCTTTAACGAGCCGGCAGTTGACCCGACTGGGGGCATAAAGACACGTGGTCCGCGAACAAATTATAGCGCCGTATAAACCGCGCGCGCGGCCAAAACTTCCCTGGAACTTCTCATCACGGCGTACGTGACAAATCTGATGTCACTTTGTGTAAGTGCATACAACGTGCTCGGGGCGTGTAGCGAGGGGTGGCGACAGTGAGACCCGGTAACTCGGAAACATTTTGCGGCAATAAGGGGAAGGGAGGGGGTGGGTTAATGAGTAGCCAAGCCGCATCCGCGTAATGTTGGGACACGAGGTGGATCGGTTAAAGAGAAAATGAGGACAAATGTAAAAACTTCAAACGTGGCTTTAAGAGATTTTGAAAAGGAAATCTCAAATTGGATCAACAAACTTAACTAAAAATATTATCTAACAAGAATGCATAAATACATATAAAGCTGATTTGTACAATATCTTTTTAATAGCTGAATGTTAAAATGAATTCTAGCTTTTTCTTCCTGAAACAATTTTGTAGAGTAATTATATTTGCGTTTTCCCGGGGGACCCGAAATAAAAAATGGATCCGCGATAGAGGCTGTCTCGTTACGCGCACGTGCGGCCGCACGCAGCTTAACGATCGTGATTTATCGAGAGGGTAGAAATCGAGTGACGAATCTGACATTATGCCACGATGCAGCAACGGCGCGGGAGTGGATAATTTGACCGCATTTTGCGGCGACCAAGGGATGGTTAACGATTACGACAGGAGGACCGGCAGTTGAGGCAGGCAGTTTGGGAGTCGGGAGCTACATGTAGAATGAGCCACCCGCCACCCTAGGTAACGATAGCTCGCGTTAACGACCACCGAGAGCTTGCAGCGCGGAAGCCGGCGGCGAGAAAGCCACGCGCAGGACAACACGAGACAGCGCAAGAGAGGAGACGAGACGAGACGAGACGAGACGAGACGAGACTGCCGGTAGGCCGACAGCCCTAATTGCCGGCCAGGGATTTACAGGGGGATAGGTGCCAGGAATATAAATATCCTCGCAGGATAGCTCGCCACCAGGAATTTCCACTCGCGCCACGGCCAGCCAGCCGGCTGTCTCGCCTTCGCCCTCGCCGACCGCCGTTCTTCTTCGTCAAGCTTCGTAATCCCACCAGGGATTTTCTAACGTACCATGAATTCCTGCGGCGCGTCCCGCTCGGCTGCGACCGTTTGCGACACGAGTCCGAACCGCGAAATTAAAAAGAATCCGTCTTTGTCGAGCACACGGAACGTGTCGATTCGGCCGATAAGTGTAAGGGCCACCGCATTCGTCGAGTAAACCGACTCGCTATATTCCATCGGCTATATGCTAAGCGCAACTGTGTATAACAACAGCCATTCTAGTAGGAAACGAAGTAAAAGAATTTTTCTTTATTTAATTTAGTCCATTACGAAAATACGCAATATCAAATTTTTATAATTCCTAATATTCTAATAGATTAACCCTTTAAAACCGATGGCTTTGTAAAGGCCAGAGAACATTTATTACTAAACCTTTTAATTTTGTAAAAAAAAATTCTATTCAATTATAATTCATTGAAATAAAATTGTTCCTCTTGATGAAAAAAAGCCGGTCCTCAAAGGATTAAAATAAACGAGTGTAAACACCGAAAAAAAATAATTAGAAACGTACGAAGAGATAAAAGAGATTCTAACATAATTGCACACGAGGCAATGATGAATTCCAATTAGATTCAATTTCTAGCCGCTTTGACATTCCGTTTATCGTATACGGTATGTACGACAAATAAATATCGGTGTCGCGCGATAAATTCTAGAGCGCGTACTTTTACACCGTGCAATTGTTTCGAATACAGTTGGACAAAAACATCTCGTGGCGCATTTAAACATGCCGTGCGGAGCATGCGGGGTTTTATGCATCTACCGCGCGCGCATCGGTCACATCGGTACGGGGATATAATTTCTGCGGGACACGAGCGCATTAAGCACCGTTGAGAATAATCTACGGCACGCAATCACCAACGGGCCAATGAAAGTTACTGGCAGATCTAGAACGTAGCTTCGCCATTATTTTGTACGGCTGACGAGCATCGCTTTTCTTTCTTAATAGCGAGTAATTAATTATTCACTTGAAAGTAATTATTTGCTAAATGTACTTTTAAATGTATCTAAAAATTAAGAAAATACTTTTCTTTTTTTTGTGTATATGTATATGTATGTTTAATAAACGTATTTACTTAAAATATGATTTGTGTATCTCGTTTCTTCTTTTTAAACTGCGTTTCATGAGAAGATTTAAAGTTTCATTAATCGATGATAAGTAAATTCCATAAAATTCTGATAAAGTTTGATTGTATCAATGTTATTGCATCAATGTTATTTTATATTATCACAAACTTTACATTTTCGACTTATACTTTATTGCACTTTTAAACAATTTATATTTATAGTTCCATATTTCTGAAATATTTTTCTGTTACTTTTGTTTATATTGACTGTTATACAGCTTCACCGTTTAGATGATATACGTTGTTTGTTTTATAAACACGCCACTTCCAGGTTATATGATCGGGCGATGTATTTATGTTCTATGAAGCTGACGTTTAAAATGGCCTCTTACGATGTTAGAAATGGGCGAATAGCTGCACGGCGCGATGCATACGTGAGAGTGTAAGGTAGGAAAATATCCCGTGCCGAGGGACGAGTTTTACGTGCGCACACCTCGTATATCGGTCACATTAATGTCATATAATTTTACGGTCCACGTACAGTTCCGGTGCCTCACCAATCGCGTTGCACTTTGATAAAAACTGGGACATGTGGCTTGGAACACTGGAACGCAAGCCTGGGACGATACTTTGACAAAAAGCCGAGTGAACTGACGGCGAAAAAATAACATTTGAGAGGTTGAATAATTCTATTGCAATTCAATAGTTTTTCGAATGCGCGGAAGACAGCATTCAGTTTGAAAGTTTTTATTCTATATCCGCGATATTTCGCTCGACGATTTCAAGACATTATTTTTATTAAGTTGCTTCAATTTGCGCTATGTTGCACGATGCTTCGTGAAAAACCGGCAAAAGCAAATGCAGCATTTTCCAAAAGATTTTTCAAAAACATATGGATACGTCGTATATAATTTTCAAAATTGGCAATATATATATCTTTTTCTTCTATTTTCTGTATCTACTTTCAATGACAACGATCATAGGTTATTACAGGTTCATAAATTGACGACAAAGTCTACGAGGACTGCGTACCTACTTAAAGGATTAATTCCGGCGAATCGATACGCTGTGATTTTTATTGTCCGAGACATTGGGTCGTCCTGAATTAATCGTTAAGGCATCCGACCGGAGAACTTTGCTAATTGAAAATGTCGTTATATCGTAATCTCGTCTTACAACGACGAGCAAAGAATCATTTTACAGGATATTTCATCCGGGAGACGACGCCACGCGATAAGAGGCGAAAGATACGAATTAATTACTTCGATGTCCTCTCGAGCAACTGGAGGTTCAAATTCCCTCAGGACAGTAGTTTATCTTGATTACCTTTAGTCCTTTAGACCTTAGTCCGGGATTAAGAGGGATGATTGAGTAGTCCGCAAGGGCCACGTCTGGCTTGGGCTTCTGGTGTTATATGAAAACACCCTGTCACAATGATTTGTCCTTATTGCACCGAAGTAGCAAGATTAAAGAGTATAAGACTTATTTTTAATAACGTATTCGCTTCTTCGCTTGGATTTATGTAATCATCAGAAGGAAGAGTATTACTTTCGTATTATTTCACATTTTTCGGAACGATTTTACATTTATATGTATCTGTACATTGTACTTCGACGCAGACACGCAAATAATTGCGACTGAAAAAAGGGGGATGAACTGTGGGATGATAACTGCAAAATGTATATCTTGCAACAGACGCGACGATCTTACCGCGTTGATGCCATGTTAACTCCCCACATCCACGCTGCCAGCAAACTCAAATCCTAACTATCGACTTTCTGTCCGGTGACCAATCATCGAGTCCGCTTACAACCACGAAGCGAAGTGTCACGTTAAAGGACTTTCAGGGAACCTACTTTGGGATCCTTTAAAGGATTATCTTCGTCACCGTGTTCAAAGTCATCTTCAGAAACCATTCAGCCACCCATTCAAGTCAACTGATATTTGATGAACGTATGTTCTAAAGTGCAGTACCTCAAAGAACCGCAGAGAGACGACAAAGTTTTTGTTGCATTCAGTGAATCGGTTTCTTTGAGAAAGCCGCGCGTCGATTAATAACGATTTATCGCGATGAGCCATCTTACCGGAATACATCGGAATTATTAAAAGCCTTTTATATGTGCGTGTATGTGTATGTGCGTGCGCGCGCGCGCTGTGGTGTCGAGTGCTTTCGCAAATGATTAATTATTTCTGTGACACGAAGAAGTTTTGCTTAGACGTGCTATAATGGAAGCGACGAAAGCTTTTGTTCGCGTGACAGTGATAAAAAAGTTTAACCTTTGTGTATCGCAGATATAAAAAAAAAAAACATTTCTTGCAAATATAATCGGCCAAAAGTTCGCAAATATAGAAAATAAAGTGGAAAATAATTTACTCGGTTTAAAGTTTTAAAGGGAAAAAAAGTGCAAAATTCCCCAAGTATAAATGTGGAATTGTAAAGATTGACACACAAGCTCGCACGGAGAGTTTGATTTTAATCAAGATTGAACGATCCACGAAAATTTGGTTTCACGAAGGCAACTAGCTTAATGTTTCGTATTATACCCCGTGATGGATGCTACTCGTTAATTTTATAATTTTGCCAGTGAGCGGCGTGATAAGTGAGATAGAGTCGAATTTACGTAGAAAAAGAAAGGAATAAACCAAGTAGACAAAAAGAACGCAAGGAAGGATATAAGAAATGATAAGAAGAGAAAAAGAAGAAAGATAAGTAAGATAGGAACTACAAAAAGAAGACTAGGAAGAAGAAGAAGAAAGGGGATAAATAAGAGAATAAAAGAAAAGATGAAAAGAGAGAGAGAGAGAGGAATATAGAAGGAAAAAGTGAAAGAGAAAGAGAGAGAGAAAAGTCAAAGAAAGGGAGGATGGAACGCAGGTGAGAAAGCGGGAAGAGAGGATGAGTAAGGGAGGTGAGAAAGAGGTCGGTAGATGATTGGCTACCCGAGCCACCCCCGGTCGCGAAGTACTAATATCAAGGTGGGTGGGATATACTCTTACAAATTGTCTGCCGGCGCGTCGTGGGGGTCGCGCGCAGAGGGGGATTTGTCTCCATTAAAGGGATTGAGGTTTTGTCGTACTCCACTTCCGCACTCTCTTTTCTCTCTCCCCGACAACGCCCTACTTATATTTCGCGCCTGCTCCTCGCCCCACGCTCCACCACCCCTTTTTCCGCTGTTCTCTCATGCCCTATCGTACACACTCTGTCTCATTGAGGCGAACACCAGATTGGAAGGCGAATCTTTCACCGGCAACAAGCTTCTTCGCAAGCCCACATCCAGTTAGCGAGCCCCGAGTACTTTGTTTTTTGCTTCTCGAGACGCAACCTAGTCAAACATACTAAACTCCCACTGATTACTTCTTCGTTTTACGGTTTCTAGATCCTGCGGTCTATGTGCTCGCGGAATGCTCCACAGCATCTTAAAATTGAGCTTAACGGATGCCACAAATAGATCAAACAGAAACTGCTAAGATGCCTTGCATTTTCAAATTAAGATATTTTTACAAATTATAAATTGTGTTTCAAAATCGAGATAAGTAAAGGAATAGTATTTTTCGTTATAATTTTGATGAAACTTAAAAATTAATTTTTAAGCAATTTATTATGTTACAAGTTGAAAAAATGTAAAAAATACTATTTTTAGTAGATTCTTGTTAAGTAAGAAGAAAAGAACTCCAAATTTGCCGAACAATCTGTACTTGCAAAAAAGATTCTGGAACGTTTTCTGTAAGAGGTCACGAGGGGACACACTCGGGTTGTGTTCGACTCGATAAAAAGAGAAAGAAGACTTTGACTCGATATTATTTTATCGGATAGTTTTCGCTCGAGACCGACTGAGGAAAAGAATGGGGCACGTAAGAGCGGCTGATCGAGTTGATCTACTGTTTCCACTGTGGAATCGGGTCAACCCCGTTTTCGCGTGGGTATATCACCTTTTTCTTTATTCAAGCGATACCGTTGCATTCTCGAGGAAGCAGATCTCGTAAAAAGTGTTGAGAGAACGATGCCGTGTTATATATGCAAGATGAAATGAAGTTATCTGCTACAATGATTAACAAAACGAGGGAACAAAATTAACTAATTAACAATATCTCGGACATTTTCGAAAAAAATTCAAAGATACTTTGGAATATCTTCAAAATTCAATCTATATACAATAATTCTAATAATGTTATACGGTGTAATGTTATTTGATAGCATGTTATTACAATGTTGGTAGTATTTTTAATAATGGTCTAAATAATACAATGTCTTAAATTTAATTAAACGACGTATTTAAGATTTTTAAAAATGTAGAAAATGGATGTTTAACAGATAATTGTTTATAAAAGTAGTAAAATTTGCAAATTAATAATACTTTTAAAAATAAAAAAAATTGGATTTAATATTATAGAAAGAATCTTTTTCTTTAATTATTAAAGTGCATGTTTATATAATGATCGTCGTGAAGAATTTCAGTTCAATATTTCAACATTCTCATAATTTCTCCGTGATATCTCATTTTCACATAATTTCTATATACCAATGATTGTTAGCGTCTGATTCTAAATTGGATTTTGAATCGATAAAACGTGACGATGACATGCTGTGACAGAAATACATATGTTTGCGACCTCTTGGACACGTTATTCTGACCAGGAAAAACAAACGAAGCGCGATTCAACGCTTTGTGGTGCGTTAGATTTTGTCGGATGAGCCGTTACCCGCGCCTGTAGTAGTGTTTGTATTTATATCTGGTACATAGATAGGGCCACACTTGACCAGGCGAAAAACGTGTGATAAATCGACGCAATTTGTTACGCCGGTCACTGTTACAAGTGCGCTCCCATAAATTCAGAAAGAGATCTTATTGCCCGGAAGATTCCGATGTACGTCATAATGGGAGATAATATTGGGATCCGTTCCAAGCCATTGTATCCAATGGTTCTCTTTGTGGATCGAGAGAAACATAGTGTGTGCGCGCGATACAATCTTTATCGGAATATATTTGAATCAGTAAATAGAAAAATACAGCCTCTGTATTTTTACAAGGGAGAAAGAGGTCTCTGTATAAAAAGCTAAAAAAAAAACATTGCGATATACTCTTAATTTTATTTAAATGATAAAATAAAATCCCCTTTTAATTAAGATTTGCTCTGTTTAAACTGTTTTTTCAAATACAGAAGCTATCCAAATAAATAATTTTATATAGTACGAATAAAGTCTGTCTTTTGGGTTGAACTTCCTTTTTGTGGAAAGCAATTTGAATATAATTTCATCATAAGTATTATTACAAAGTATTATTGTTTTCAAATCAACGAGTATTTCGTCAATATGTATAAACTGCTGTAGATTTTACATTACATGTAAAAAAACTTCTAATAACATATCACATTGGAATCTTTGCTAATGAGATAAAGTTTTATAAAAAAAATATTTGCATTTATATACATTAATGATACATTTTTAAATGCCACAAAGAGGAAATTGAAATTTTGCTTGCAAATGTTAAATATATTTTATAACTTTTAGACTTCGTATGATTTTTATATTCAATTCAAGAGGTTTTTTTAATTGAAAAATTTGATTGAGTGTCCGTACCTCGAAATTTTATATCGACATTTTGAAAATTGTTGGAAATTGTTGAAAATTAAACACAATGAAAATGTTTCAACGAATCACTGCCAACGTGACATGATTCTTCGTTAAATATGCGTAATGGTTGGAACTATATGGTGTCCTAACCGTAGCCGGATATCTCGAAGTCTCGAAGGTAGTCGACACCTGCCGTGGTTAGATAAGCTCCGTGCAAATTTACCCGACTTACTTTCAGAATCAGCCGAAATACGGTTACATTGCACTTCAGCTTGCACCTCTCTCTTTCTCTCTTGTCTCCTGTCTGCCCTCGCAGAAGCGCTCAAATATTTGCGCAATCGATGGCAGTTTTGCCGCGGCGTAATGGCAAGGGAAGCGAGAAATTCCCGTGGTTCCTATATTCGAGAACAAAGAGATGCGAGAAGGTGGAGAAAAGAAGCGAAAGGGCGACGAGGAGGGATGAAGATGAACGGAAGTTAAGAGCGTAACGAAACTCGGGAGGACGAAAGAAAGAGGCGAAAAGTACAAACGCAAAGCAAGAAGAAATGAGACTTTCGACGAGGATTCGAGAAATTAAACTTCACAACGCTTCTTGTAATCTTGGCTACCAGCCAAAACTTTTACCATGCCGTATTCATTATTAGGCATACATTCTCGCGTTCAATGGATATAATATAATAAAAAAAGTTGTCATTATTGACACTGGTTGACGATTTATCAAGGGCTGGTCATGTTAGAGATATAATAAACACAAAAACCTTTATTAATAACGTATTTTTACAAATAGATATAATGCTGCGATATTTTATATTTAATCTGCTTCTTATAAAGATATACACAAAATTCTTATTAAAATGTTTTCTTTATAATCGAAACTTTTAACAGTTTAGAAAAATGTTAATTAATGAGTAAAAATAGTAAAAAAACGTTTTAACTAAATTTTTAGCTTGTATAAATTTATCTCTTTGCATACCAAAATATATGCACAATCATAATTGAAATGATTAAATTGAAATTAAAAAATTAATTTAATAATTGCTTTGCTTTGCTTTGCGAAAATACGTTTCAAGAAACATTATCTGTTAACAATGTTGACGTTTATCAATGAAATTTTGAAACTATGCCCGGTAGCAGCCGATACCATGAGTTCCACAAGATTATGGGGATCAGGAGCCGTTTAGTCGCAACTCCGATGAGACTTTAACTGGCTTTAGTCAAAGTCGCGTAATTCCCTACGACGAAAACGTAACGAGTTCGCGGCAGAAGGATTCCGTAGGGGAGAACCGCCCTCGTCGTCGGAGGTAACTCGAAAGTAAAAGTCCCAAATCCCGTACGCAACTTTAAATTAAAGCAGTTCGTTTTGCCCGCCTTTCGTGTTTTTATCATCCCGCTAGTTGGCATTTTCGTGATCCGCGGAAGAGAAATGAAAGGGAGAAAAAAAAACGAAACATTTAAAATGCGTGTACAGCTTTCACTTTTTTCTTATAGAGCAACTATTAAAAAAAAGAAACATTTTTTAAACTTTAGGAGATTCTTTGTAGATCCTTCAATTTCTTGTTATATTTTTGTTAAAGAAAAGTTAATTATAATTTTAATTAATAGATATAGGAGTGAAAGAATATTTTCCAGATATAAAATTGCAAACATGTTTCTAAACAAATCATGAAAAGTAAGATTTTACTTTGCGGAAATAATCGATTTTGAAAAAGTGACGAGCTTATTCGAACTCCACAATTCGGATCGAAGCGATACCCTACCTCATAGCAACTGGACATATATTTGCGTCTTTTAAGCATTAAAAGAATAGTAAGGGCATTCTAGAGATGCAAAGCACGTCACGAAGATTAATTCACGCGAGATTTACCAGCCGGTCTTTGTATTTACACGCACTTGCAGCACGGATGGAATCCTGAGTGAGATCCAGCTCGAGGGATGAACAAAGGGCAGAAGGCGTCATTAAGGCTGAGTGATCGACGAGCGGGCGTCGGAAATACTAAGCAAGTGCCGTTTGCCGACTGGAAGCACGTGCCAGTTCTTGGCGCGGGAGCAGTTTGCCAATTAATTAGAGCTGTTTCCGGTGGTGTCATCAGTAGGTATCGTCGATCCGCCACCGCAATTAATTTCGGCACCGCGAACTCGTGGGCAGGGATGGAACGTAGTGAAACGGGGGACTAAGTCGCGCCAATTGTTAGAGATCTCATCTTTTTCATGCTTGCATTGCGCAAAATGAAATTGGATTGCACCGATAAAGGCAATTTTATTTGAATAAAAAGAGATTTTTCTCATCTATCAAACTAATGTAAGATAATAACGAAAATGCCCATTTAAAACTGACGAATTATTTACTCTGTTACACAAAATTGCAATTATTGATCTGTTAATCGAAATAATTTTTTATTTGATATATTTTTGCAACTGACAGAGAACTTGACTTTAAATCTTCTATATTATCTCTGAAAATAATTACTTTTATTGACGAAAAGTGCGTTTCTTATTCAATATGATTTCCTTTGATATTTTGAGAAAAATGATACGGTATCCTCGCGCTCAGAAATCCCTGTGCAATTATCTAAAGCTTTTTGACTCGCGATATATACGACATACTCAGTTATCAGCTCGGCGGTGCCGTTATGGGACTTCAAAAATTTATCTGTCTTCGAAAAGTCCGTTACTCTCCTGCGAAAAGAACCAACAACTACCTTGAATCCGGCTTGCTCGTGTTGGAACACAAGCACGCTCGGAAGCAGCTTTGCGATACTTCCGCGCCAGAGTTTCGTTTAAAGTTTCTCGCGTAATCCTGAAGTGCACAGTGTACGACGACTCCGGCGTTCTTCACGATTTCGGTAGCCTTTGGAAAAGTTCGAAGACAAAGAGACACGAGAAAATAACCATTAGGCGGAAAATAAAGGATTTATGGCGATATTGTTCGCGAAAGAAGATAATGCGGAGACAGATAAAATAAAGGAATTTATTTTGTAAAATTCAATTCTTAAACCTTCAAAGTTATAGCTATATGCATTTGGAATATTTTAAATTTATATTTATATTGATTTATTATTATGTCCTGAAGACTTTACGCTTTTTTTTTCTTTTGTGAAATATCGATAGAATAATTTTCAAGTATAACAAAATAAAAATTGAACATCTTAATAATGGCTGCTCAGTGGATGCTCCACAATCCTATATATAATCCCCTAA
Source organism: Tetramorium simillimum (assembly GCA_011636635.1). NCBI lineage: Eukaryota > Metazoa > Arthropoda > Insecta > Hymenoptera > Formicidae > Tetramorium > Tetramorium simillimum. The sequence goes on along the minus strand of VBVQ01001813.1, from coordinate 4,566 downwards.
CATTCATCTCTTTTTCTTCTTCTTATTTTTTTTGTAATGAGATCTCTAAGAATTCTAAAAATTTCAATTCCTATCAATAAATCCGAAGTTTTGACTATGTAGCAATAGAGGTTCTATTTCTCTCTACTAATAAATGCGAACTTCCGACATATAACGAAAATATCTTTTCTTTTTTAATTTTAAATTGTATTTAATATAACTACATTAAATGTAATACGAAGTAGAGTAAACGAAAATATGTTTGTCCTTAAAAATTTTAAAGTGATTATAACAAAAATTAAACACTGATTAATGATTGACATGACAAATTGCGCCTTGCACTTTTGATTAAAGACGCGATTGAAGACTTGTGAGGGAGAACGTATCTGAGAACAGCTGACTGAGAAACGATGCTTAGTAAAAAATAAACCTACAAATATCTCACTACAATATTTTTGCAGAAAAATACAAATGAGTAAAGCAAGACGGATAAAAAAATTACAATAAATGTTGCGTGCATATTTGGAGATAACATGTCTGCACTTATCAAAATACTTTAACAAGAAAAATCGATTACAGTGAACGACACTGAAGTACACTTGGTAAATTTAAGTATATTTAAGAAGGATATCGATTTTCTCGAGCTATTTCCAGGCGCTATATATGACTGACAAATAGTAGAGCCGATCTTTTAGCGATCCTTAAAGATAATAACGTCGCGACGAAGTTCGGCTTTCTTCAGCGTGAAAGGGCAAGGTGACGCGAGGATGGCCTGACTTAAGGACAATTAATAGGACCGTGTGATTAATAGCAGAGTGTACTTCTGGTCGTAACGAGCAGCGAAAGGTCGATTCGCATTTCCGTTTAAGACGAACAAATTCTCCAAGTGCGATTCGCGCGCAGAGTATTCCGGTGCGCGAGAAGATTTCAGAGCGAAGATGCAAGAGACAAACGAGCCAACGCAACGATACTGTGTATCCGCGCAGTAACGGGAAGCTTGTCGAAGAGGAATTCGCAATCGACACAGGGAAACATCGCCGCGCGCGAGCACGGGAGCTCTGTTAATTTAACTAAAACATTTCCCGACGTCTTTTCGCCGAGCGGAACAGCGAAATTCCACGCGGAAAATTGTGCGACGGGAGACAGCAGCACCGTCCTTCCTGTTTGCAGAGAATCCTATTGTCGTCCTTGTCGTTCCCATATCGTGTCTCACAAAGTAGCGGAGTATCGAATTCCGCTACTTTGCGACAAGAAGCGGCGCAGTCGGACACTTTCGGGATTCCGATATATTGGCTACGATGGCAATCTCGAAGGTCTTCATTGCGAACACGGTTCCGCACTTGTTTTAATCGGGCATAAAAGGAGTTTGCCGCGAGTTCGCTGTCTCCTATTGACTCGCCAAATTGAACATTCCATGGATTGCTCACTTTGGCGATATTGATTTCAAAGCAGATGACTTCGCCATTTAATCAGCTTCGCATAAATCTCGTATTTCGAGAGTGGACGTACCCGAATTAATATGATAATACCTGAATCAATTATGTTAATGTCCGGCAAAGTCACTTTGTGATGAGATTAGCGTACCTTGATATGCATATTACAATAGAAGGCTCTTAATGATCAATATCATCAGGGTTGGAAATTAGAAGTGTAGAATTATTCAAAAAACTAAAACTATTATATATATTAAATTGACTCATAAAACTGATGAAATGTACACAGTAATTATCTACGATTAACTAATTCGATGGTTAAGAAGACAAAAGACAGCTTTTCAATATCAACGTAACATCATATAAGCAACAAATGATACATAATTTTGCCACAAATATCGTTGTTAACGAAATTCAGAACAATGGTACGATTTGACCAGTTTCGTGAATTAGTATATGTATAGTTATTATATATAGTCTGATAATTATAGCGTTTATATGAAAATGGAACATCTATGTATTGTAAATTATATTTAAATTTTAAATGTTCATCAATAAAGAATGTATTTACATATCATATTTACATATGTTTAATTCCAAAGTAATTTGATTAATTAAAAATATAATTTTAAAAAGTATCTTTATCATATCATATTACATTTTGTTTTTTATATTTAACTTTAACTAAAAATATTTTAATTAAAAATATCGAAATAATAGAGTTATATTAAGACTTAGGTTTTATGGAAGCATCTGAAATTAAATAAATGAGAAATAGATTAAAGTATTGTAATTACCAATGGTACGGCTGAAGCAATTTTTTTCATTATATGACATTACGAGTATTTCTGTGAATAATTTAAACTTTAAATTTATCCTGGCGTAAATCAAATATATTCCACAGGTACCCCCTTGTTAATTTTTAGTAGAGCTTATGCCAAGCTCGACTCCGCGGCTTAATTAATATAGAATTTCTGGAAATTTTAGCGTTTTATTTCCACCGTCGAGATAAAATGCCTCGATGCACTGTGGAATTTACCTTCTGACTCGCTGTTTGGCCAGCGACAGACGAGCCGGCTCACCCCATGTCGAGTGTATTATTCTGGCATGCATTTTACTTAAGTAGCATAATTTATACCGATTGTGTAGGTATATGTGTGCATATATTCAATGCTTACAAATGAGATTCTACAGAATGTCACTTATGATTATTAGACTAATATAGAGTAGTTCGTCTTAAGATGATATTATACAATCAACTTTAATTTAACGAGGAAGGCGATGAGAAGATTGCCTAACATGACATTGTCAACTAAAAGTTAATTGGGAAACAGTAATTAGCTCGTTTTATTGTAAAATTGAAACTCCACGTTGACAGAGATTTCGAATCTAAAATGCGGTGCATTAAACAAACGGCCCGCGAGCGGGACATTAATTCACCATTACGTCATGGTAATCAAGTTAAATTTTCACAATGGGGAACGAATTTCATCCCAGTTGTACTGCCTGCCGCCATCAATTTTGCAGGTGCGCATGACGTTTACAATTCGCCCACATTAATTATTCCGGAAGTTCTCAGAATCCTAACATTTCGCGCCTTCCGACTCGGATAGTGCATCGCGTACATTTTACATATAGATCTACTTATCTGCAGAAGATTTCTAAAGTCTGCTTCGTCAAGAAAATTCGTTTAAGTTACCAAGAACTACAAAATAAGATACATACTGCAATTGACTATTTTCCATATCTGATATATTAAATTTTTAGTAATTTTCGTATGATCAAAAATAATTTTATGATTTAAAAAATAAAGTAGCTTTATAAGAAGTAGAAGAAAATTTTGAAACTTTCATTCTATTTTTTCTGATACACACATTACACGTATCTTATTTAAAAATCAGTTGCAAGAAAACAATCGCTATAAGTTATAAAAATATCGTAATTAATAATTTTATAATTAAAGAGAGTAACTTTTTTTAAACTGTCCGTTGTTTGTGATGTAAATAGAATTTAATGTAATTATACAAAAATTAATATATTTTAATTTATTATATTTGTAATATTTAAGTTTTCACGAAAGTGTATTTATCACGAAAATCCATAGTTTTCCGGTTACCAGATCATAAGTATGCTTGATAATATCCACGGCGAACTTCGGTCGCACAGAAATCGATATTCCTAATATACACACTAGGCAATCGAGTTACCACACAATGCCTGACTTTCACATCGGCCGCAAATTTGAAGTCATCTGTACAGAGAAAGTAATTGTGCAAACTTTCACCAGTGCGGACGACGTTTAGCGAACGTTAAGGCTCGTTATTAGTGAGCATGTGCATATTTCAGTGACAGCCGCGTTACAAGCGCGCCTGTATTCGGACGTGGGGAGACATAAGAGAGTCTCGTGGGGTTGCTCTCTCGCCCTCTCCGATCGATATACCGACGAAGGCTTATAGCAGCTACCATTCCTAACTAGGTACATATCAATCGTTGTATGCGCATTTGTCTTTCCTTATTTTTTTTATTTGACGCGGAAAACCATAAAAACTAATTCTCTTCAAATATTGTAATTATTAATTATATAACAAATTTTATTTAAAGACATTTTCCTCGAGACTTTTTATTTAATTACGTTACACGGCACGTTATAAATCTTGAAAAAATTATTAGTTTCACGTTCTGAACGGCCACCATTACTTTTTATATTTGTTTATTTAATTTAGGAAATTTGTAAGTAACACTGCATAAAGATTAAATATTAGTCATGTAGGATTATTTAATTATACTATGTCGGTTTAGCAAATTTGGTTGGAATTTTGAAAAAAACCAAATTATTTGGAATAATACCTAATATCGATACACTTCATTACGAGACTTCATCAATAATAGTCAAGCGCAACAACACCAATTATATTCAAAATTCGATTACACCGAAAATGTTGAGGGATCAGTTTAACGGAAAATATGATTTTCGACGAATTAACCTATTCAGTGAATTTATTGGCATAATTCAACTTGAAGAACAGTTTTCAAAAATGAGATGAATCGGAATTCCAATTATTTGATAATCGAATAGTATTAGCATTACACACGTAATCCGTTCCCTCTATACATACATACACACACACACACACACACAGACACATATATTATG
>VBVQ01001812.1:0-27769 GCA_011636635.1 Tetramorium simillimum | reverse complement strand
GAGTTACAGCAGTTTGAAAATGACTCACTTTTTTGGTATGTGAAAAGCGTTCCCTATTTTTTTTTGAGTAGTGTATATATTTAATTATTCTAAAAATTATTATGAATGAAATCATACAATAAATAAAAAAATGTTATAGTAAATAAAAATATCACTGACATAAAGAATTAAAGATAAAATAATTCCATAAAAAAACAATCTTTACGTGTGCTTTATACATATAGAAACAATATTTGTTCTATAATAATTTATTCTCACGGAGAATTACACACTATCCGCGTTTGATAGAAAACTAATATATGTATATCTTTTATGCAAATATTACTTGAAAGAAAAACATTTATTTTATATATATGTGTATTTGTAGATTGGTGTACTTATGTGTCATTATTTGTTACTTCAAAAAATGAAATCAAATGGCGTAATAGCCTAGTAACTCTGACCTGTGACACAAAGGCACGAATCATGTATTCGCGTACGATTTAATTCGTTAGGTGGATGCTTCGTGACAATGTAAACAACGTTCGAAATGATTGATAATCTCATCAATCCGATCTGAGGAATTTGAAAAAAAAAATCTAAACAGAATATCTATCGTCAACATTTATTGTCAAAGATATATACGTAGAATTTTAGATACTAATAGTAAAAATGATAATAGTAAAGTACAAAGAATGAAATTCTTATTATTATACTTTATACTTACATATATTTAAATAATTTTTACATCTATTGATAATTCTATGTAACTTTATATAACTTTATTATATATACATGTATTTAAATAATTTTTACATGTATTGATAATTTTTAATATAGTTCTTATCTTATTCATTCTTCTTATAATAGATGCGATGATTTTATTGCTTTATATTTGGATCGGTATGCACAAAAGTGATATCGCTTCGCATACATAAATTAATTTTACTATTTTAGACAGTAAAAAATCTGCAAGTTATATAAGAAAGATTAGAAACAAGCAAAAGTAGTATGCTGAAATTCTTACTTGTCTCCACCTTACCTGCCTTTATTATGAATATTCTTTAAAATAATGTATATATTTTACAAAATATAAATTCTTTCATATGAAAAAATTTTATTATATCTACTATTTTCCTCCTGTTTTCTTTTTCTGCGATTCGTTTGCTTCGTTCAACTTTTCTAATTCCAATTCTAAAGCTCTTTGCTTTCGCCGACATGTTGGCGTTTTGGTAAACCAAGCTGTAATATTAAATTCTAAATTTAAGCCTGCTAAAAAAGTCTGACGTTTGCTATCCTACACGCTACGCACGAGCACAAACCTAGGAACGCATCTTCTTCTTCGCGATACACTGGATCTTTGAAACTTAACGCATTCACCAATTCCGCATGTGTTAAAGGATGAGTTCGTAATTGCACCATACGCTTTGTAGTCATTACCTGCATCGTAATGAATTCATAATGAAAGAAGGTTAAATTTCAGACAATAATTCAGTAAGCATTGATAATATTGACATTTGTAATTTAGATTATCAACCTCATTGATTGCTGATAAAATAACTCCTATCGTGAAACCGTCGCACGCTTTAGCCATAGCCGACGTATCAAATTGTCGACTAATACCTGAATACTAAAAACAGAATTTCTGACATGTAAAAATAAATTATTCATTACTAGCATAAATTTTATTTGATGATAATATAATAATTATTTGATGTAATGAATTAAGAATGAGGGCACGTATCGTTGAATGATTAATGAGATATAAATATTAATTAAAATAAATATAAATTAAATGATACATCTTTTTAAAACGATGCACGTCGTGAACGACGACTCAGACACTTTGTACAACTCACTTTATACAATAAATCTTTCCATATAAAAGATACCGTGCCGTAATCCGGTCTAGGAATGTATATGACTTTGTCGTAAGTCTGATATAAAAGTTTTGGATCGCCATCCCAAGGTTTATTGGATGTCCCAATAAGCAAAACTCTATCTTCACTCGTAATATTCTTCACCAGTTTTGGTAAATCTTTTCTCAAACGTTTCGGATCGGTTTTATCCGTTTTCGCTACTTTCTTCACAAACGGCTTTTCCGCGTCGTCCATAAAGATGACTGATGGCTGCAGTAATCGCGATACCTTCGCCAATAGGAAATTACTCATTGTTAGCACTTGATATCGTTTTGTACATTTGTACTTATAGATAGAAGATTGCTTTGTTATCATGACTGGTCAAACGTTAATTTTCTCTAAAACTTCTCGCCTCTCTTGATTTTAATGAGCCTTGATACAAATACTTAAGTGTGCATTCTAATATATGATAATTTTTCAAATTGAATGATTATTCGGAATATGTACATACACGTATTATACATACGCGTATCAATCAACAAGATATCTCTAGAGCTTTAAAGTTTTAAGTAAACGAACCTTCGAGATCAGATGAACGAGCATAATCAAACCCGATTTGCCGGGATACTTGCCAGCGATATTCGCCGGTGTGATGTCAAAGAGCGTAGCACCAAGTTCCGTACAGATCGTGTTGACCAAGAGTTTTTTGCCGCTGCCAGGCGGGCCAGCTATCAGAACTGATCTCACGAGAGGTGTGAGTTCTCTCAGGCTTTGATTGCCCAGTGGAAGTATACAGTATTCTGCGATCAATTGTCTTATGTCGCCTAACGTAATTTAATCAATTATTATAAAAGACCGGGATTCGAACATATTTGACAATGACTTTCAATGAGATCTTTTTGCAAATTTTGTAAAGAATTTCTTCTAGTGAAAATATCGAGAAGGATAACTTTTCGTTGTTATAACATTCGTTAATAAAATAATAATGAAATTTAAGTGTTATACTATTTAAATGTACCGAGTGTCGGAAGAGGATCTTTCTCCTTCGTACGAAGATCGTGATTCGCGAAAGACTTTTCACCCTTGAACTCGTCTAGTGAAACCTCACGGTGAAGCTTAATAATTCCTTGTGTGAGGAGCTCCTCGAAAAGAGACTCGGTTGTTCTGTCGGGTGTTAGATCTTTCTCCTTCTTTCTCTTATTTTTCTTTCCGCTCCTGCGAATTCGCTTCTGAGGTTTCTTCGTGCGTTTTCCTTTGAAACCTTTGTCTCTATCTAACGCAAGCTGAAGAGTCTCTATGTCACCTAATCGTAGCATTATATACGCGTTATTACCAATCGTAATAACAGACTGAATAAACACAATCTCATAATAGTGTTCTACATCTTATCTTTGTATAATATAATTCGTTGTAATTTCTTGTAATAATTTTTAACTACGACAATAGGATGAGTTATGAATGGTTGTTACAATACATCAATACAGTATTATATAAATTTGCAAAATAATACGTCAGATACGTCATCGTTTTTGATAAGAGATAAGAGCATTTTAGATTAAGAAAAATTGAATGAGAAACTTTTTGAAATCGAATCGAGACTTTTATGTCGCTTTCAATTTCGATTATCTCGATTATTCTTTCTTCATAGAGAAATAGAGTTTTATCTACCTCTCATCGCCTGATCCACAACTACTCTGACCTGGTCTTCGATTTCCCTCGTCTTTTCCGCTTCTATCATATCGCGATAAGGTAACTGCAGCAAGTTCGTGGATTCGTCCTTGTCCTTCCAAACATCTTGATACTCTTGATTCGCATGAATCAAATCCGACAGAAAATTAGACGGAACAGGTTTGAATCCTAGATCCGTCTCGTCCTCCGACTGTTCCGTTTCGCTGTCTTTCTTCGATTTTGAGCGTTTTGATTTCTTTGATTCCTTCGATGATACCGCCGTGGATTTACTCACGGTGCTCTCAGTTCCCTGTAACAACGAAAATGTGTTAACGATAAGAACAAAGTGTAATTAAAACACGTAAAAATTACCCACAATAAAATTACTTTATAAGCAAACCGTAAAACTTTTTAGATACAAATTAAATGTTTCATTACAGAGACGAATAAGATATATGGTTCATGTTAATTTGACACAATCACTATACTGTATTGTCATGTAACGCAAACTTTATATTAAACTTAAAGAAATGAGTTATCATGAAAATTGATGCAATTCAATTTGTACATGCATTTTTATTAATTCTCATTTTTTTATATTCTCTCTGTATGTGTATCGATACTCTACCTGTCTGCTGAAAATCATACGCGATCCTCCGCTTTCGGCGGATGGTAAGTCTGGTATTTTTCCGGTTTGTTGAAAATAAGTGTCGATCCAATTTCGAATTTCACTCCTTATGTTTTCCTCCATAACAGCGCTTCTCTCCTTACGAATTCTCTCCGTGGCCTCTAAAATCAGGCCCTCGTATTGCCGTTGAAAATCTACCTGTTTTTCGTATCTCTGCTGTTTCAGTCTCTCCGCTTGCCTGGCACTCTTCGTGATCACTTGACTAGGTTGAAGCATTCCTTTGAACGTAATTGATATGTTGATACGTGAATCGAATGAAACGCAGCGAGTGTTCTCAACTCTTCATCGGCGACACAGACGATATTACAATGCTCCTACAGAGCGTGGTGAAAGTGACTTGTAAAATTATTTTGTTATTTTTATCTCTTTCTTCTCCGTTCTTTCGAAAGAAACAGACAGATTACACCAGATAACTATAACAAAACATTGCGACCGTGCAACGCGAAAATTATTGAATTATACTTTTTGAGAGAAAGAATGAAAAATCCCATCAGAACGTGTATCGCGATTATTTCTTACCTATAAGTAGCATCTCCTCGAGGCGTCTCTTACGAACGTAGCATCTAGTGATATATCCTTTCCATACCTTCTGAATTTTTAGTGCCGCGAGCTTCTCGCTCTTTTCATTCTTTTCCTCCACATCTGGCTTGGTAGTCGATCTTTCCTTCATTTCGCGAACTTCTTTCATAAATTGATATCGCAGTCTACCTTGTCTCGCTCGTTCGTGAGCCTGAAGCATTAAAGCATTTACGAAATTTAAGTCTCTTAGAGTAAATACGTTGTTGTTTTTGTGTGACATAAGATTTATATTACATGTACCTAATATTTAAAAAAATCCGGAACGCGTCTAACGCGCGGCAAGAATCACAACGATCGCCCATAAATGATCAAGTTTAGATCCATTTTAATAATTGACTAGCAAACATTTTTAATCTATATTTACTTAATTATATTTACTTTGAGAAAAATAGAAGAGACTGGGACCACGTAGTGTCCCCGTGTAGTGACTTAAATATCATTTTTTAATAAAAAAAATACATGCAATATTTTTAAACAGCATGTACCGTATAATAAATACATCTACATCAACATCCTTAGATATCAAGGAACGTCGTAGTCTTGAATATATCATTGTACAAAACAAAAGTTATTTAGTTTTAAGTAAAACTGTGAAGTGTAATTATCAACTCTATATGTGAGATCGATTGTTATATTTTTAAGTAGTTCTGAGTCACATAGCTCGATTATTCGATAAGCTACGACTTTTCAATATCTTTAAATATAGCATACTTAAGATAACACTTCAAAGTATTTAAAGGTACTTAAACTTAAAGAGACGTGTAAAAGGAAACGATTATTCGACCTTTTCCGGTATCTTAAAACGTTTTTACTACGTCAATAGTCAAGTATGAAGTAATAATTAAAGACATTTAAAGGTAAGTAATTAAACAGAGATATTGGAAATACGTCGTGCATATTTTATCCTCTGCTCGTTGTTAAATTCTGTTCACAACGTTTACGTAATTTTTCAATGATGCTTCAATTTTATAAACAGCAAGTTTTGCAAAGCACAAATGAACCTAATGAGAGACAGTTGATGGCAGATTGATTTTTTCGATAGAAATACATTCCAATTGACGTTGCTATCACGTTGTTAGAGCGCTGTAACAGAGCTGGGAGTCTCAACTATAGGTGGTAGGCTCGCGATACCTGAATAAGTCGTACAGCCTGGGACTCGGTAATCTTTTCGGGCACAACGATCTCGTGAAGCGCGCCGAGATTTCGCAGCGTATCCTCTATGAACCTCCGTCTCCCTTCGATCTCGGCGCATCGATCGCGTCGATAGTACCGCGGTACCCGAATTTCAGCTTCCTGCGGCGTGACGCCGCACTCGATAAGCACGTCGTCGTAATAACTGTACTCTGACAGATCGATATTGACCAATTCGTGCTTCAACTCCAACACCCTGCCCAGAGTCGCGTTCAACAATCTTTTCATCAGCAGACGCTTCTGAGGCTGTATCACTTGATCGTAGCATCGCTCGAGTTTGTTACACGTAAGAATATATCTCACGTATAACACGGCGACAAGGTCGTGCGCCTTTTTACGGTCCTTTTGCGGCTTCGCACCCTGAAGCACCGTGTCCGCCTGAATCGTCTCCGCGAGCGACACTTGGGCCGTTCTCCAAAGTTCATCGTACGTCGCGTTCGACATTCTTTTTTAGGAGAACCTGCCGAATTTTCACCCCGTATCCCAATTGTTGGTTGCGGCGAATCGATTGATCGGCTACCTAGCAACGGAATTATTGCCGTGTTCGTCGGACGTGTAGCCAGGTCGCGCGAATCCAATTTTACACTTTGCATGCTATACAATAATATTCGTGTGGCAACTTTTCCATGATAGACATGATAGAGAGTCATTGGACGAGCATGGAGAGAACTGGAGGCAAAGCTGGGAATACGTAGTTCCTGATTGAAAAGAATCTTTAATAAAGTTTCCTGATGAGAGCGAAATATCAAAGTCTGAGAGTGACGACGAAAAGATGATGCGAATTTAATCACTCTTCCTGTCGCGTCGCTTCCTACATACACATATGTAGTACACGCGAATAAACGATTTATACATTTTGAAAAATCAACGATACATGGGTTTCCTTGTATTTTCTTTATTCTTTACAAATATCTATTTGTAAGAATTACTATGGAAAATTACAAAGCTGAAAACTTATCGTAGAATTATCGCATTTTAAAATTAACACGAGTTACGTGCGCGTTGTGCGTGATAAAAAAAATTGCCATAAAGTCTTTCCTGTAATTTTCCGTTAAATAAGAATAAACATTTCAGAAATATTATATGCTATTCCGACCTTTCGATTCAGCTAAGAAAACTACTGATCCTTTCGATCTGTCTTTGTTTTCGACGGCGGACAATCGAAGGAAATATTTTTAAATTTCTATCGCTTTGCGGAAATGAGAGATATTCAACGATCGACCAGGTGTTTCTTCAAAACTTCAAATTTGAAACTTTGCGCTTTCGTCGCGCGAAATTGTTAAGGTCAATCTTGAATTGGAGTTATTCAAAGAAGAGTTTAGGTACCCTTTGCTCTATTTCAGACTCATTCCGCTAAATATGGTGAAAACATAAAAATGAATTTAATTGCTACGTATATTATATTATTGCTATAATAAATAAATTTAATCCTTTTGTAAAAAAAGGATTAAAAATAATCGCGTTCCTTGCGGTGTGTCTGCATGACTGCATCAATCTTTCGTCAAGGGTTAATATGTGGAATATTGCAGAATAAACCAATCACTCGTAAAAACAAGCAAAATTTGCAAGAAGCCATATTGTTCGGTATTCGGTGTAGACAGTGTAGAGCAGTGTAGAGACACACGCGATTGGTCGGCTTTTCTACATGTGCGTTGCGCGAGGCCTCGGATTCTGCTGCGTTCGCGCCACGCGCGTTCCATCTCTGTTCTCTCGTTCTCTGTTTCAAAACGTCATTTCAGCCCATTTCAGCCGAATGTGGCCGAGTGTTTGCTCGCGAAAGCGACGGTAATCTCTGTAAGTAGGTGATCGCCAACCGTTGGTGAACCAAGGTGATGCGAAGAGAATCGTCGCAGTAATGGCATCGGCATTGGAGCAATTTGTAAATAACGTTCGCACGCTTTCGAAGCAAGGTATGACCAAGTCCTACATTCGTGCGAAATCAACTCCAACTTAACCTCGAAATGACAAGAAGCGAAGCGAAAACGTGAAGCCGTTCCAACGTAGAGTTTCTCTTTGCCAAAAAATCCTTCCATTTTCAATTCACTTTGTATCTAGTAATAGCTCTTGGCTCTACACGAATCAACGCTTCGATAACTTGGAAAGAATTTCACATCATCGCTATATAACCTGTGTTTGCAGGCAATTTTAGAGAACTATACGACATTATAAGCAAAAGTGTCGAAGTATTAACGAAGAATGGGCAACACTTGGATAATGTTCTGGAAACGTTGGACCTTCAGCAACATTCGTTAGGTATCCTGGCGGTGCTTTGCGCAAAATTTTCACTGCCCAATCCAAACGGCGGGAGTAATCCTGATGCGCCCAAGCTCTTGTTCAATCAAGTTCAGGAGTTTATTGTCGGTTGTAATGGAGAGCAAGTTAGATTTGCACCAGATACATGTGAGCATCAGTGTCGCAGGTTTTTCTCCATTAGACTTTTCATTATATTGTGTTATTCAAACACGTGTGTGTTTTCGGTGTAACAAGTTTATCTCAGCTACAAGCGGAGATCACTCGTGACGTTACATTTGTTACGTTCAATTTAGTCCATTCATTTTCCTGATTCTTTAAAGTAGAAGCTTCTTTTTTAACATATGAAACATATTTTTCGAATAGTCGACTACAAACGTTTCAAGATTAAGTTTGGCCGAAATTTCATGTAATCTAACTTTGAAAATTGTACAGTAGTAAAATGTAGTATATACATGTTTTTTTTTTTTTTTTAAGTAGAATTTTCCAATTACAGTTTTTCGTTACATGCAGTCGTGGTGAAATTTCTTGTTTTTACAGATGCAGACTTGTGTCATTTGTTTACACAGAGCTTGGTCGAGTCGAAAACGCCGTTACGAGGAATCGAATTATTACGCCGCGCAATACGCAAGATACAACTCTTCGACAGTCAGTTGACTTCGATACACGCGGATCTTTGCCAGTTATGTCTTCTGTCCAAGTGTTTTAAACCGGCGCTCGAATTTCTCGACATAGATGTCACAGGCATTAGCCAGGAAGGAGGCCAGTTTGACTCGAAATATTTCCTATTGTATTATTATTATGGCGGCATGATATATACAGCGTTGAAGAATTACGATCGGGCATTATACTTTTTCGAAGTGTGCGTGACGACGCCCGCGATGGCAGTTAGTTACATCATGCTGGAGGCCTACAAAAAGTACATTTTGATCTCGCTAATATTACATGGGAAAGTGTTGAATCTGCCGAGATATACGAGCCAGGTGATCAACAGATACATCAAGCCGTTGAGCCAGCAATATCAGGAATTGGCTACGGCCTACCTGGTTAACAGCTGCGAAGAAGTTCAGAGCATCATCACCAAGTATCAACAAGTATTTGTGAGGGATCACAACCTAGGACTTGTGAAACAAGTACTCGCTTACTTGTATAAGAAAAACATACAAAGGCTGACCAAGACTTTCTTGACGCTTAGCTTAAGTGACGTTGCAAGCAGAGTTCAGCTGTCGGGACCCGCTGAAGCAGAAAAGTATATTTTAAACATGGTGAGTTTTCCGTTCGCGCGCAGTATATAATAAACATCTGAAAATTATCGACTAACGATTCGCGTATTAGATTCTTTGACAAATTGAAATTTGGATTTTGTCTTTACTTTCTCATTGTCAGTCACATTGAGAAAGAGTCATTTCGATCTCTATCTCTTTTATTCAAAAGAAATAATGTGATTTTCTTAAATGTGAAACGATTTGTCTTTAAAGTTAGTTTGTATGCGCTATGAAGCACTTTATACACAATATCTGTAAATTGGTAGCTTATTAACTATTACATCTTTATATATTTTTAGATCGAAGATGGCGAAATTTTTGCAACTATTAATCAAAAAGATGGTATGGTAGTATTTCACGATGATCCTGAAAAATACAATTCACCACAAATGCTTGCAAACTTTGAGAAGGAAATGGCAGCATGCACAGAATTAGATAAACGAGTATTAGAGATGGAAGAAGAGGTTGTCCTTACCCCGCAATACGTTCGCAAGGCTTGCGGACAAAACGATCAAGATGATCAAGCCGCTGGACCTGCACCAACAAATGTCACGAATGCGCAAGGTCAAATTAAACAAAACACCTACTCTATGTAACATATATATATGTCGTTGTGTGTTATCTTTATTAAAAAATAATGAGAAATCACGAAAAATCTTATTGAGAGTCAAGACTTTAATATCTGAAAGCTTGTTTTTTTGAATGACGGTAGTAATTAGGGAAATGTTTTCGCGACTCGGGCGTCGCATATTTTGTAAACAATTTATAAGAAATTTTTTATAAATATAGGTTGAATTCAGTTGTACTGAGACATGTACATATACGTTACAGAGATTTTATTTAATTATTATTTATACAATAATACAAGTTAACAAGATATATTGTAATATTATACATACATACACACACACACACATACACACAATAGTTAGCATGCAAAATCATACATTTCTTAAAGTCTCTGTAACATATAATTTGAAATTAAGTATATAAATCCATGATTATATATACGTATGAAATAGTTAGCTTTTTTGAAGTATTCTCAAGTCATGCCCATTGTTAAAAAAAAAATAAATCATTTTGTACAAGATAGTTCCAAATTACTAGTCAGCTTGTAGTATGTCTGAAACTTGTAAAATGTCCAGAAGGCTTCGTTGTTAAAATCACTATATACATGCTACAATTATGGAAATTAATATACAGCCGTATATTTTGTTGCAAATTCGTGCACTTTCAATATTACTTAAGGCACAAAAGATTATATACATGTGTATGCATATATATACAAGTTGATTGGTAAATATTATATAAAACGTTAAACGGAACACTTTATTTATAAAAAAAATTTTTTTAACGGAAAAATATAAAAAAAGAACTTGTAAATTATAAAAATTTTTTAATTTGCAATATTAAGTGTCTTTACAAGGTCCGCTTAATTTTTCATATTTTTCTTTTCGGAAAATTTGTCTTTTGTTTAATGATACTTATATAATTTGAATTTAAGAAGAGGAGTTAAATCAAGTTATTTTTAAGATAATAATTGATTAATTTCGTTGGAAACCATTTCGTAGATTTCTTCCATACTCTTGCATCCATCGATGAACGTTATGGTTTCATACAATTCGTTGTTTCGTGTAACTTCATTTTTGTATTTTACAAATTCGGGCCACACTATTTTGTCAAAATATCCCGGCACATCAGGCGGCTGGTATATACGATTTCTTCTTCGCTCCCAACATTGCTCCTTCGTCAGTGTTAAAAAGTATTTCCAATTACATAAATCTGTGATGGTCTTATGTTCGAAGAGCAAAAAACCATCCAATATCAGTAGCATCTTCGATGTCGTTGCATTTTTTCCGGGAGATTGAAGTATCTTTATAACGTCTGAATACATTTTCTGCATATCCAGACCCGTTATCAGTTCCCAGTTTATGTGATTTAATTCCTCTATCTTAATGTGATGTGGATCGTCCGGTGGCAAAAAATAATCGTCTTGGCGCAACATGACAGATGTTGGAAAATTTTCGCGGATTTTATTAGCCAGCGTACTTTTTCCACTACAGGTTGCGCCAGATATACCAATGACAAACCACTGTTTCGCCATTTTTAATTTGCCAGTTGTACAGCAGTGCTCAACACTGTGATATAGAAACAAGAGTTACCGACTAATTCAGAGATGGAATGAGAGATGTGTAGCATTGTTATATAACAAGTATTCACCGTAATGGTATTTACATTCGTGTACACATACACGTAGTTGTATGTACGTGTATTGTACAACGCAACGTATATGCTGACGTATTACGATGATAACATGGCTGATATCATTGCAAGTTTTGATAACTTGCTACTCCACCTTCTCTATTTTATGGAACAAGTACGGTTTCACATGATACACGGTAAAGAGTATCAAACCACCGATGAAAATTAGTCCGAGAATCGCGGGAATTATCAGGGCCAGATCGTGCGAGTAAAAAAGAGATCTCAATCTATCGTCGTCGATGAACGGCAGACCGATTACCCACACAGTATAATACAGAAATAAGACCAACGTTAATATTAATATCGCTTTTCCTTTTTGACGATCGCTGTCGAACATTGTTGACCGTTTTTACAATTTTAATTTTGTCAGCTCGCACATTCCTTACAATTCAATGCCACTATCAATATCATTCTACATATTCTTGTTCAAACTTCTTAAAATCTTCTTCCGTGAAAGCTGTTTCTTCCGATTCCTTAGGTTTTTCTTGTTGATGGTATCTCTTTCCTACAGCACGTTGCAACAGCTAAAAAAAATACATTATTTCATGGATTAATTAAGAATAATTCAGGAATATATATCACTATATACATGAAATCTGTTTGTTATTATTCTAATTTAAAAAATTATCTTTTTTTAGTTTTAAATAAATGTACAAGTTTCTTCGTATCACATATAAAGTATGTATCATTCAGAGATATATGTTTTAAAACACACATATAGTATTATACGAATATAGAATATAAATACAAAAGAGCATTGCCGAGGTCTATGAGAGAAGCAAGAGAATATCTATAAAAGATAACAAAAACAGGATTACAAAGCTTATAAAACAGAATTACATTCTCATACCGTATTTGCTGTTCCAGGTTTTATTCGTGTACCGCTAAGTAAAAGAAGTTGTTGTACATTTTCGTCGGTAGGATCTTTTTGAGCAGCTAAACGTTTCTGAATCTCGTAAACAGTAGTTCTGCTAGATCGATCCAAAATAGTACCGAGATCTGTAAAAAGAAAGTATGACTTTGCTTACATTTTCCTATGCATCTATTCTACATACAGTTTATAATTACATATATATTTAAATAATCTGTAATTGTATGAAAGCCAAGAACAGTAACGTGCGTAGGAAATTTATTTATTAGATTGTGTATGTTTAAATTTTAAATAACTGATTCGCGAACCTGTCTTGTCGTTAGAGACGATTCTATGTTTAGTGGGAATTAGATCCAAAGCTCCTTTATATCCGATATCCTTACGTTTCCTCTTGTTCCTCTGTTCTGTAAGTTGTCGATTTGAAATAAATACTTGTACATATGTACACACATTGATTTGTAAATACATACACGTGCGGCTTTAACAAACTAACCTTTCTGCAAATCTTTCTCGTAGCCCAATAATTCTAAGCTTTTGTGAACGAGTGAATTAGACATTTCTCTCAACGTCACGATTGACTGCAACTTAATTTTTACACTGGCACGGATTATTCAAAGTCAAATCGCCAAAGAACATTATCGATGGGATTATTCTGAGATCCGTGAGACGCTACGCGCAATCCGAAGCCGAACCGTCCACCATGTGATCACATGTGATTACTAGCGTCCGTGACGTCACTACTGTCGCGCGCGGCGCGGTCAGAAACGGAAAGAAAGTGCTTTAGTGCACACTTTCTGACACTAGTGCAACGCGCGCGTTCGCTTTGATATGTAACGAACATGGCGGAATCTACGAATACGTCGGAGGATGACCGACTGTCGTGTAAGATCTTGATTGTCGGTGCCGGTATGGCTGGACTGTCGGCGGCGACTCATTTATTGAAGAACGGCGAGACGGATTTTCTCATAGTCGAAGCGCGCGGACGTGTAGGTGGACGAATCATCGCGGCACAACTCGGTACGATCAGCCTAACCTCTCTCTCTCTTTCTTTCTTTCTCTCCTTCACCAAATATTTAATTCGCTTATACATTTATTTGCCCCATCATCCAACAGTGTGACAAGTCTGTAATTATAGCAGTAGTATATCAGGGCACTTAAATTCACTTCTTTATCTTTATAACATTTCAATATGTATGACGTCTTGTTAGTTTTCTGATGACAGAAGACTAGAAGGAATAGAATCGGTACTTTTACAAGATATACAAGTCCATTAGCTTTTCGAAGCGAATATATTTATATGGATTTTGTAAAACATTGATAACAATATACAATTTTATATATAAACAGGAGAACCGTGTCTGTAAATTTGGTAAACTTAGAAAGAGAGAATACTTTACACGCTCCTTTGTAGAAAGATTTTTCATAAAAATTTTATATTTTATAACTTTTATAATAGAATATAATTTTATTTAAAAGTCTTTGTAAAGCGACAGAATATAACATTTTGTCTCGCGCTCTCTCCCTCTCTCTCTCTGTTCACGCTATCATTATTTTAAGAAAATGATTATAGAGCATTATAGTATACAGAATAAGTTTCTTTTTCCTTCGTCTGCTTTATCTAGGCAACGAAAAAGTTGAATTAGGAGCAAACTGGATTCATGGAGTGTTAGGTAATCCCATGTTTGAGCTGGCGATGGCGAATGGTTTGATAGACATTGTACACGTGCCGAAACCCCATAAAGTGGTAGCAGCGTTGGAAGAGGGAAAACAGTTGCCGTTTCCCGTGTTGCGAGAGATTTACGAGGCTTATGTATGCTTTTTGAGACGATGCGAGGAATACTTTTTGAGCACGTATACTCCGCCGGACGGTATAACTAGCGTAGGGGCGCACATCGCCCTGGAAGCCGAGATATATCTGTCGTCCTTGCCACCTGAGCAACGAAGAGTAAGACAATTGATCTTTGACTGCCTACTCAAGAGAGAGACCTGCGTCACGGGCTGCGACAGCATGGACGACGTCGATCTTCTGGAAATGGGATCCTATGACGAGCTTCAAGGTGGCAATATCAGTCTTCCGAACGGGTATAGCGCTATACTGGAGCCCGTTTCGAAACACATACCAAAGGACCGTATTCTTACCAAGCATGCTGTAACAAAAATTAGGTGAATTTGTAGTAATTGTTCATTGAAGGAAAAAAAAAGGAGAAAATGCTGCACGGTGACCTAATAAGTAGTCAAAGATTTCAATAATATATTTTATTCGTTACTCATTTATCTTTCAGGTGGCAGAAACCAAAGTGTTGCCAAGACGATGTCGATCCTACGGGAGAATCCGATTCTAAATCGAATAGCCTTATAGAAGTACAATGTGAAAATGGAAAAACGATCACCACGGAGCACGTGGTATGTACATTACCGTTGGGCGTTTTGAAAAGGACAGCACATGATATGTTCGAACCGTCGTTGCCCGCATATAAACTCGAAGCAATAAACAGACTAATGTTCGGTACTGTGAATAAAATATTCCTCGAATACGAACGGCCTTTCCTAAATCCCGGTGTGTCGGAAGTGATGCTCCTCTGGGACGACGAGCGATTATCCGAGACGGAGATGCGGGATATGAGCAAGACCTGGTTCCGGAAGATATATTCGTTCATCAAGATCTCGGAGACGCTGCTGCTCGGTTGGATATCCGGTCGCGCGGCGGAATACATGGAAAAACTGAGCACCACCGAAGTGGCTGAAGTGTGTACGACAATCCTGCGGCGGTTCCTCAATGATCCCTTCGTACCGACCCCGAAGAACTGTCTGCGCACTACGTGGCATTCTCAGCCTTATACGCGAGGTTCTTACACCGCGATGGCTGTCGGAGCGAGTCAATTGGATATCAGGATTTTGTCCGAGCCGTTGATTCAGAAGAAAACGGAAGACGAGACGAAGGGCGAAGGGGTTAAAATTCTAGTGGCGTTTGCGGGCGAACATACCCATTCTTCGTTCTATAGTACGGTACATGGAGCGTACTTGACTGGTCGAACAGCGGCTGAATTACTATTGGGCACCAAACAAAGTGAGAAACATGCGTTGAGCCTCAGCTGCGAGGATACCAGCGATCTCAGCTCGTGGATACAAGGCATTGCTTTAAATTAATGTATATTTGTTTGAGGAAGAAAATGTATGATGATTAAAGACGTTTATAGACGTATTTAGCCAGTATATACATACGTGTTTACGTTTGTGCAATTGTTGTTTTTTTTTTTTGTAAATACTGTATCTAGTGAAACAATTGTCATTTTACATCATGTACATAATGGTGCTTCTTCAGATTTTAAAACTTTACAATTACATGTGGATGACATGTGCATTTATAATAACTCTGTTAAGAAATAACGAATAAAGCTTAGGTAAGATTTTGCCGAAATTGTATATTAACGGCATCGTGTTAATATACGACGATGTCACAAATGCTGTGAATGACACGAATACATTTGGAAGTATTTACGTTTAGATGTGCGAATGTCTTGAAAATGACGACGAACAGTGCTACACGTTCGTGCAAGTGTTTATAAAACCGAGCGAATCGATATAATGTTATTTACTAAAGACTCATAGAGAGATAATATATTAAATCGAATTCAAAGCCTAAGTATTTGCGTGAAACATAATACGTATACACAGTGAACTACTGAGATTTATAAAGAATTTTCTCTTTGAAAGTGCATCGTACTATTTATTTTTAATTTTCTCGTACGTATTCATTCTCACATGTGAATTACTACCTGCTTGCTTGACTTTTTTATTATCACCTATTACACATTGTACTTATCGTTTAGTAAAAAAATGTTCCATCACGGATCGACTTAATCTAGTCATTGAAATTGAGATATAAAAAGGTATTTGATAAAGATTAATAACTTGTATCACGCGCACGATGCTGTAATAGTTCTACAAAGTAGAACAGATATTCATGTACATATTTTTTAGTTTTCAGATACAATTATGTGCCATAGATTGAGTATTAGTATTTAAAAGATTAAAAATGAAAAAATAAGAGAATACGCGAAATGTCTAACTTTTTGAAATAGCCCAATTATGACATGCATATATGAACTCACGAAATTAATGAAAATAAAAGTCATTGTTTATTAATGAATGTCGTGCTTCTTTGTTTATATTTCTTTACTTTAATAATATTTGTACAGAATGAGAATAATGTTATAATTTTATTTGTTTGAGATATAAAATTAATCTCTTATCAAGTTGTTTTTTCGAATATATACATGGCTAACAATATCAGTCAATGCTACAATTGACTCGTGTCATTGACGAAAAGAAAATAGCACAAATTGATATAATTGGTAGATATAATATGCTTTACATGATATATTTTGTTATTTTCCTATGATTATATCTTTATGATCTTGTGACGATTTTTAACTGTATACGTGGTTCATCCTTAGCAAAGAGCGGTTTTAAATGCGAGAAAAATTATTTTTCTTTAATCAATAATTGTTATAATGCCACATGTATACGTATAAATTATTGATTTGTTATAATAATAGTCGTTATTATAATTTTGAATACTACAATAATTATATCACTGTAGCAATGCAATAAAACTTTGATGACATACATGCTATAGTTGACACAATATTATTAAAAATAGTATAATTAATAAAATATTCAACATTTCTTTTTTATTCTTATAACTAAAAATAATATATTCATCTTACACTGTATAAATTTAATAAGCAGTATAAAAAGAAATAACACAATTTACCGTTCTGTGTCTGAAATCATTATTTTTTTTAGTATTATATCCGGAAATAATACTTTTTTGTATCACAATATTCTTTTCAGAATTATTATTTGTCATGTTGTCTCTTTTATTTATTCTATTTAATGTATAATGTATAAAATTTATATTTTTTTCGTACGGTTGAATCTGAGCCGATGCACGCTCATTCGCGACAAATGGCTGCATCAAAGATCAAAGATGTAAACAAGTATATTCGATCGCTCGCAAACTATTGTAATGCTATAAATTATCACACGTAATGGTGATAAAAAAAACTAATATCAAGTACGAGTCAAGTACAGCGTTCTATAACGTAAGAGCAAAAAAGATCTTGTATAAACAGACATGCCAATATTTGGCTACGCGCGCGCGTTGAAATGTGACTCGACTTCCAACTCGCAATCCAACTTGGTACGCTCATCATCTAGTGACGTATTGTATGTACGTGAAGTACGCGCCCGTAAAGCGACATGATATATTATCGGAATGCAAACGACATATATTCTTACGCGTAGCTCATCATAATTCGACATTGGAGCCGCTGCGACGGACGTATCGATTGAAGTAATCCGGTCGCCAGCATTTACAGCTTCCCGGTACTAAGAACCAGTCGTAATATAGCCGTACCTAAAAAGAGATAAAAGATATAACAAAGATGTAAAAAGTAAATATATTTATCCTAGTAAAAATATTTCGCCACTATTTTAAAACACGAGATGAACGCGACATTGTGGAAAGAATTAAAAAAGAGAAAAAAAATTGTAAATTTTAAAAACAGGTTTAGTTGTGCTTTATAAAAAAATCAGAATGCAAAAAGTTGGTGAGCGTTTTGACTGCGTTAAAAGTTGGGAGCAGCATGAAGCTGCGTGAGGGTGCAGCCCTTACTTGGAAGCAACCCATTTCGTCGACGCCGTCGCAATGATGTTGCTGAGCACCGCCACTGTTACGCGCCTCCCCCGTGCTCGCGCGTTTCTGCAGATATTGCTGATAATTCTGAAAATCGTGAACCGGTGGTGGCGAGCCGGCAACGGGATCTCGAGTACCAGTACTCCCGATAGAGCCCCCAGTAGAGGCCGTTCCTTGATTCTCCTCTAAGAAGGTGTCCGGGTAAAAAATTTCGGCGACCAACAGACTCGTCCATCTCGGCGACGATAAGCATCCACCGTCCAAGTAATGACATCTCGATTGCCTGCAATTTGCCGCATGTGTCGCGAGGACTCTCGTTTAACTCTCTCGACTACCCTTACATATATGTACATATTAGACATGTATTAGATGCGACATTGTGATCGTGAAATCCTACATGCATCTGGTGAGCTCGATCGTCTGGGTAAAGTAGCCTTCGTAAGGTATCTGCACCACGTATCTCCAGACACCTTGGTAATTCTTGGCGAAGACCGGAGTCGCGTACTCAACTTTGGCCGGACACGGCGTCGGTGGGCCCGTATACTCCGTTTTCTCCTGCGATGGGACGCGTTCTCCTCGTCGGTAATCGGACGTCGAAGGTTCGTCCCGGCGTTCGATGGCCGCGGCCGACGACGCTGACGTGATCGGTTCGCCTTGGATCGCTTTATATAACATGCACACTCTGCATGCCAACAACATTCAATTACAATTGTATTTTCGTTGAGGAATAATTAATACGTTATATGACATAACGTCTCTTGTGTCTCTTTGAGAACTTTCAAGTAGTGAGAGATACACTTACACTCCGCTACCGTTTTCGCAAAACTTGCGACCATTTCGATTGGAGTCTGTGGGTAAAACCGAATCCAATGGACTAGATCTTTTGCTTCTACCATGTTTTTCTTCTTCGTCTGTATCAACACTATGAAGAGAGATTGTTAGCTAGCTCGACATACCGACATACCGACGTAATGCACCTTATATATGCAGTATTAAGATTATTAAATACAAAATAAACGTTGTGATTTTTATTTGCTAAAAAATTAATAAACTATGTCGGGTACATATTTATTAAGAAATTGAATGAAAATATATTAAGAGCTGCGACAAATGTAGGCTCAAACTTAATTTCTAGACAAATTTACATTTGGCATATTTGTCGTGAAACTACTTACGAATTTTGTGACAACGGTTGCACCTTGGCGACCTTTGGCAGCGAATCGTCAGCTTTGAGGATCGGTAATGCCTTGCTGAGGAACTTGAGAGTATGATTCTTTATCAGTGTGCTGCGAAAAAAGAAAGTTTACAAGTGGCTTTAATAATTTAATAAGATCGTTTAACATCGAATGAATCTTGGAATATTGTATACGAAATATACTTGATTTCATCAAATTTTTCACTTACAAAGGATACGACGAGCCATTTACATATTGATTCATCGGATTCCGTGGAATATAGCCCTTGTTCAAATCTCCGCAAATATTATGTATCGAAACGAATCCTTTTCCATGCTTGTCGCTACCTGAGAAAACAGTATAAAACATTGTTAATATTGAGATCGAATCTAGCTGCTTAGCTCCAAGTCATTGTCGTGCGATTTTTTTCTTTAATTGTTAAAAATATGGATTTTTAATTATTAGAACTTAACTCACGGGGGGCGAATCTCTTGCAACGAGTAGCAGGCGAAAAGACGAGATATTAAATATTAAACTCTATTATTGATGTCGACATAACGGTTTTTGATAATTAGTTAGTAATTAGTTTTAATCTCGGATCTCGCTTTGCTCATCGTATTCGTATTCCGGACCTACCGTAACATTCTGTATCGCTGTCAATGTAGGGCGGTGGTCGAACTTTGGGTGATTCCGCCTTCGGAGATTCGACGAACGCGTAATATCCCTCCGGAGGCTCTTCCGTTCGCGTGGACTCGTTGTCGTTGACAACCGGTTTGGTATTTTTGGGCTTCTCTTCGGCGGAATACGATGATACGCACAACAGTATCATCTAAATGATAAGAATTTGATAACGATTACATCGTGTTTTTCTACGAGAGAAAATGAATTAACGGGATTATACATAGATGCGTAAATGTACTACAAACATTTCTCGCTTTTCCGTCCGCTCAAGACAAAAATTTCAGTCTGCTCTTCAAAGATTATTTATTCTACTCGCTAAAGCATTACACACACCATTAGCAGAGAAAAAAAATCTCTAAAGAAGAATTCATAATAATTCCTAAATACGTTACACTTGAATTAATTTCTTTCAATTGTAAGAAAAAAGACACCGAAATGATCTAATTAGATAATATGAATCTGAAAATATACATATATATATATATATATATAGCCCTTTTCGATTTTCTTCATCTTCCGCTGCAACGTCAATTAATTTTTTAAGATATAAAATAAATGACGACGGGGCGGTGGTAGGACGGGTAACGGCTAACAGGTATTACATCGTGTTACATCGCGTTGGCACCGGCGATGATTACGAGATATTCCGTCGTAGTTACCGAGGTATGCGTACGATGCTAACGGTACACGGTCCACGGTGCACGATCCACGCTTCTTGCTGCGGGCTTCAGCCTATTTTATAACGTGCGTGTTACTCGAGCGTGTTGTCCTACTAACCGAGGCATTATACCGTTCTACTGTGTGACGAATCTTTTTTTACACATTCTTTTACACACATTAATAACTCGGAGGAAAAATACGTGTCTTCGTCCTCAACATGTCTTTTTCCTCTTCTCCAACTCTCCGCGCGCGACACCCCTGAAGCGTAGCGTCTGTCACGCACTTGCACGTTGCGAGTTTATCTTTGAATTTTCGAAGAAATTTTCGAAGAAATTGAGAAAAGATTTCGCATAGTATAAATAATAATCTTTTTAATTCTTTCCGCAAAAGCAGAAATCATTAATTCAATTATCGCAGATAAAACGATAAACAGTTTTGCAACGCACACTGTCAATCAAATTCTCTCATTTGTATTTCGCGCAACTTTATTGTCCGATTCGTCCGAATCGTCGCGTATAAAAGATGTAATTGTTAATTAGCGAGTTTCCTTTATTGGCAAACTACGGCGAAAACCGATGGAATTTAACTTAACATCTTTAACTTAAGAATTCTTTCCGTGGCAAAAGTTGGATGTCCGTTCTACTTTCTTGCAGTAGATCCGAGCGTTAGGAAGTGCCGATACAGTTACGAGGACAATGACGCCTCCGAACCGGTATCGACAGAAACGGTAGACTCGATTTATTTAGCGGGACATGGCCGTAGATTGCTGACGATCGCGCGCGCTCGCGCGACGATCCGTCGCCAGTTTACTTCAAGAATAATGCGAATTGTAATTTTCATTCGCATATTTCATTCGATAATTTTATACATAGCTTCAAGACAAACAAATCCCTCTCTCTCTCTCTCTCTCTACCTTTCGAATTACATCACTTTACAAGAGAGATACAATAGCACAATGATATATTGAGATTCTTTGATAATTGTCCCCTTAATTTTTAGTTTTAGGATAAATCATCGAGAGTTTTTAATGTCGCGTCAAATTTGAGTTTTTATAATTAATTCTTTCAAGTACAACTGGTTTCTCGATATCTCTCTTGTTTTTATTCTCTGCAAATTTTTAGCTCAAATGCAAAGTTTAAGTAAGAAATTTCTGAAAATCTACAAATTTACACAAAATAAAGCTTTGAGAATAAATTGAAATTCTCTTTATTTTGATAAATGATTAAGTAATTTTCTTTATCGGAATACCTAGAATTATGTTTTTCATATTGTCTTTTATCTCAAATTAGATAATAAAAATTACAAATAATATGATGTTGCTGTAAAATTACATGTGAAATTTTTTTGTGTTAAAGAAACACTACTGTTAAATTTGTCAAAGCATCCAAAGATGAAAGAAAATGTAGGAAAGTTGAAGCAATCTACACAATTTGGTTAATCTGAATATGTGATTGTAGAGGGTAGAAAAGATAATAAAAATAACATCCGTAACTTACGACAAATATGCGAAATTCCATGGCGTGTTAAATCCACTGTAAAGACCGAGGAGGAAAGAAATTTCCGTTTCGCACGAACCGCAGCAATCAAGAATTTCTCGAGACTATCTCGCGAGCCGATTGGGACCTGTCTACCAGCCAACGGTCATAGCAAAACTGAATTTCTCGTCACCCGCATCGCACCATTCACGCGCCGCTCAAGGGGCCACTTACCTTCACCTTGGCCATGTATTTGACCGTCGCATCGCGTGCGGTAGAGGTACGCCGGCAAGTATTTGGACTTGGCAAGTATTCAGCCCGTTAAAGGCCACGAATTATAATACAAGGTACGACCAAAATCACGTACAGATATTGTGTACAGAGTTGCAGCGGGAATAATCCGTTGCAAAAGAAATAAAGTGTACAATATATCTATTTTTTCCTGCGAGATTTTCTTTGAGAGAGACATTTATTTTAAAACATTCGCATTCTATATAAAGAATCTTACGTTAATCAATAAGTAACTGTTTTTACTTCCTAATAATCAGCGCTTGCCCGAGTACAAGTTGTCAACGAAACAAAAGAGTCGTCGTTAAATGCAAAATTCATAAGAGTGTATATTTAGTCGTCATAAATTAATCGCGCGAGCCATAAAATTTTTTAATCGTATTTGTGGTTCATGAAATTCATCAGTGTAAATTATACAAAACATATATGCATACTTTATTTAGACACGTTTAGAATCGAAAATGATTCGATTGAATGAAATAAGATTTAACGGAAAGAATGATTAATAAGTCACATTCAGTTCTGTCTCGTCCTTGTGATAAATTACGACGTCTTTCAGCATCATGTTCGATCCGTCGTAGCGGAAATTGTAAACAGGCCTATCCAAGGGGAATCCGTATGGCTTATTGTCGAATTTGTAGCCTCCGAAGACGCGGGACATGTACGGGATCGGTTCTCCTTCGACTGGGTTGACGTATACGAAGATCTGGAACGGCATACCCTCCTTCTTACCCTTGGGCAAGAGCAGCCGCTCGGGGAATCCGTAGATTCTTTCCGCATACGAGAAGGAATCGGAGCCATCCAAGGCCTTGAGCACTTTCTTGTACAGTATCTCGCTCGGCTCCGGATCGGGTATAGCGAAGAAGCAATCTTGACTGTTTCGAACAATCTTGTTTGCACCGGCCGTCACTGCAACATAGAAGGGATCTCAAATTAAAATTTCTTTCCTACACACACACATTTATAGTAATCTAGTTGATCAAGTTGATCGTATAAGGAATTAAATCTCAAGATACTAACGATCGACTATCCAGTTGTCCATTTCATAAAAGTATTTCGCGTGTTCAGCGAAATCCAACAGTTTGTGATGGATGTCATACTTTGGTCCGAGGAAAATGCGTACCACGGCCTTCATAGCTTTCTCAGCGTTGACAGCGAGGTGGAAGCTAAACGGTTTGTGATTGAGACGATACTGACGAATTTTTATCAACGTGCTCTCAGCTTCTTTCGCGTCATCGGTCACTAAACCGTTGTTGATCGAGGTGTCGAACTGATCGAAATAGGTGATCAACTTATCCACCACGAAGGACTCGATCTTTAATTCGGGATAGACGATTTCGTTCTTGTTGTATGGTTTCTGATGCATTTTGTATCTGAAATGTATATTCGTATTGTTGAAAGAAGGTTGTTATAATTGTTTTAATTGAGAGACAAGTATAATTATAGGCTTGTAGATAATACCTGTAATAGTAAGACAATATTCGTTTGTACAAGCGATAGAATGCGGGATCTCTCATGGACGTGCTATAATACTCCAAGGCACTAGGTACGATCTGATAGGGGGTCGACGGATCCAAGTTGTAACCAAAAATCTTTCTCGCAAAGACATCGATGCTACCGTAAAAATCGGGATTGCAGGAATCTATGTTGCCCTCGATGATGTTACCAAGAATGTTGAGTCCCTCGGGGGTGTAGATGTTGATCATTTTGCCAGTTACGTCCAAGACAAATCCGGAGTCAATCGCCGCCGATACTCGTGATTCCATGTCTTCTATGTCCTGAAAGTGCGATGCAATAGATTAATTTATGTTTGCTCGCTGATTGCCCACTGCAGTCATACTCAATAAAATTGGCAATCTTAACGAGTATTTTTCCCGTCTTATATTATCGTTAGTAGTTTTTAGTATTAAGACTAATTGTAAAACTAAGCCTCTCCTACCTTCAGGTACTTGTATTTGTAGTAGGGGAATTTACTCCAGTACGGTCTCTGTGGCAACGGCAATCCATTGTGATAGGTCATTGTCGGATAGTATCCGATGTAGAACTCGTTGTGCCAATCGAAGTGTTCAATTTTACCAATGTCGTTGGACAACCGCTCCAAGTAATAACGAGACATCAATTGCTTGTGACCATAAAGATAATCCACCCCGCGATTCTTCTGCATGCCGAATTCCTCGCCCTTCAGCCAGAACGGATAGTCTTGCCGCAAGTAGAAGTAGTAAGCGTTCAGGCCAATGTCTTCGGTGAAATAATTAATCTTGTGCTCCAGATCATACTCGCGCGCGATGTACCATCCGGAATAATTTGCCGGAATGATGTAGGTATCGTAGCCACCAAACTTCTTCGAGTCTATAACGTAAACGTTAATATCAAAATTATTTATTTATACCTACATATATTTTTTACATACATATTATATATGTATACATGTACATTTAATTATTAAAAATCTATAAAATTAATTCTTTTGAATTGTATCTCTGCAACTGTAGAAAATTAAATAACAAAAAATAATAAAAAAGACCTTGAAAATCATTATAACGTACAAACTTTACAATAATCAAAGGTTTAATGAAATTATATTGGAAATAATATTCACAATAAAAAACTTTGAGGAGTTTTTGAAAATTCCATACATTTCTTTCACTGGAAAGTGAAGTTTGACTGGAAACTGAACTCTCGATTTCCACGTAGTAGGAACGAACAAATTTGTTTGAAACTTACCAAGTTTACCGAAGAGTTTTGCATGATGCGCCTTCTCGAGTACTTCGGAGTTGAAGAATCCGTACGGGTACATTTCATAAGGAGGCGGCAGCTGAAGGAATTTGGTATCGTCGCGGAGCATAACCGCGGTGTACAGGGCCTCACCAAACTGCATTTCGTTTATGTAAATGCGTGCCCATAGCGCCGTTTTGTAGAAGATGTCAAAGTCCTTGGCATAATAGAATAGGCGAAATAGCGCCTCCGTTTCCTTCCGAAGCTTTGGATAGTACAGGGAGTTGAGCTCGCCCCGGGGAAGCATGCCATACTCGTATAGGTAGAGAAAGTTCTTCACCGCAGCCTGGAAAGCGATCCAGCAAAGGGATCCAGATGAATATTTATTATTATTGGCAAAAAGCACTAGGGAATAATTATATACATATGAGAGCTAATATTTAATTCTTGACGCGCCGTGAACATTAATATTGAGGAATGTTTGAGATTGTACGTGCGACGTGCGATTTCGTATTTACGTATTTACCGTGTTAGTATATGAGTCTATGTTGGCCTCGATGTTGTACGAGCGGCCCTCCTCATATAACGAAGGATTCACGAGGGCGGGTTGCGAGAAGTAGTACAGAAGATTATAGAGCTTTTTCTGCTTAAGGAGAAACTCCTTGTCGGCGATCTTGACGGTATTGTAGTCGGCCGCTACCAGACTGAAGCTGACAGCCGCGACGACGGCTAATACCGTCAGGAGCTTCATTTTCCAAACTTTTCCAACGGGCACTGCAGGCGAGACCAATTCTGAACGGCGCTCGACGCCGCGCTCGCACTTTTATACACCTACGTCGGCACTCGACGCCGCGCAATCAACTCGACAGGTCATAAGGCCACCGAACGAATCATATTCGATACCGGATTACCGCGAGTTCTTCGCTCTTACACATTTCACTTTCTGATCAGCTCAATAGCCATTATTTCTATCAATTTTTATCACGTGTCAAGTAGACTGATCATGAATATAAAATTATTATCATTATTAATATTTTTATTATTATTTATCGAATAATCACTACGTGCTTAACTTGAATTAATTTTCTCGCCCACGAAATACTAGCCTATTTGCTAATCTGTTTAGTAATTATTTTTTATAGCGTGTCATCTCCCGACACAGGAGCCAGCGAACTTGGCCATTGTATCTGACGACAGCGGTTCTTTCTGATGTAATATGTACAAGTGTCTTTCTTAATTTTCGAGTCAAGATTATTGAGAGGCGGCGCGGTTAAATGGTTCACCCAATATACGTATCATATTAATGATTTCTCCGTGGTCATGCCTTGTGCCAACAGATAAACGCCGTTCTTAAAACGAATATCATTAATCGGAAAGCTGAAAGCGTCGTTCTCGTGCAAGAGGTCATCACGCGGGGATATGCTTGGAACGTACCTAATCGATCGACACAAAAATATTTTTGCGCAAGTTCTATGCAGCGGATTGTGTTTACAATGACGAATGCAAGCCAAAATGCTTAAACTGACCCCCTTAAGAAATAACACGAGATTACGTGTAACTACCCAAATGTAAATAATGTGCTTTTTATCGTGTATGACTTTTGACTCGAATCCAAACCATAAAAGCCTCTCATGTATGTACATCAACTAGTGATTTCATTTCATTTCAAGTTTCATATTTCGTGCAATACAATTTTATAGACTTGATGGAATTCTTGTTTAAAATTATCTTCTAAAATCTATCTATTTTGAACTTGCGATGAGATGCGCGACGTTTTATTAAAAAATCTAATTATAATCTAAATATCTAATACACACTTATTAACAAAAGTTAAAACTAATAAATCATCAAATATTTTATTTATTCGTTTATAAATGTAATTAATTAACTATATACCAAGCATATTGCAAGAATATTTCTCGTAAGATAAATGAGAACGTTCTTTTACTTGATACAATTTCCTGTATATACATACATATATACGGATGGATAAATCAAAACAATTTAATTTACGAGTAATCGCTTTGCTCTTTAACTTTTATTACTAAATGTCAATTGCAGCATATTTAGAATTTCGATAAACGATAGATGCACTTATTTCATGCATTTATTTATCATGCCACACAATTAATGCGTCGCGTCGTTCGGCGGTAAAAATTGTGTATGTATGTACATACACTACCCGGCACAAATGCCTGGACATGTAAAACTCTCGAGATATCGAACATGGTCATTCGGGCGTATCGTATCGTATGCTCATGCTTCTTCTTCTTCTTCTTCGGGTTCAACTTGGCACCTAATCTCTGTCGAGATACAATACGGCCAAAATATATGTTCGTGCGCTATGACTGTTCAATATTTAAAAAAAAAAAAAAAAAACTGGCAACGCAGCGATGAAAGAGTTTAAGATGAGTTAAGAAATTGCAAACGCCCTCCACCGGCACACACAGCTACCTTTTTCT
>VBVQ01001811.1:0-30440 GCA_011636635.1 Tetramorium simillimum | reverse complement strand
CCTCCAATCCCCCCCCCTGCCCCCCGCGAGTCACGAAACTCGCCCGCTCGCGAATGTACCGCGACGCCGAAATGTCAGCGGCCGGTATAATTCGGTGATTTAAAGCCCGCGGCGTTTAGTCGAGCGCTACGGCCAAGTAGTCGCGGGAGCGTATTAGCGCGCGCGGCTGCTGCAATCGTATCCGTGAAATCGATAGCATCGCTCGAGCGAATGCTCGAACCTCCGATGTTTACGGGTAACCCGAGAGCGCGCCCCCTCCGTCAACAGTGTCTTGGACGGACGTGCGCCAGAGCGAATTTCGCGACGACACCCAGCATGATAATGCATGTCGCGATATTGTCCCTCTCCCGTCCGTCGTTGTCAACGACACCTACGGACATCTCGGCTTTCTTGCATTTCGAATTTGTCGTCGGATATGCGCGTCTTCGGGATTATATTCCTCTTTTGCGAAAATCATGAATGTGCAAATTCTTTGTTTTGCCAAACAGAAACAAGAAAAGGCACTTACCCTCATTTGTTTACTCAAAAAGTGAAAATTTGCACATTCATGGTTTTGGCATCAGAAAGACCTTTCTCGAATATACTGGCTCCAATAATGGGATCCAACAACTTTTTAAAACGTAAAAATAATTTTTCAATTTATCACATATGTATTTATAATAATAAAAATAATAGCCTGTAAACGAACATTTTTATATCTAAATATTTGCAGCTTTCTTTAAAAAATTTTCATTGCTCTGTAATAAAAGGTTTAAATTATTACTCTGTAAATTTGGATTTTAATTCTTGAACTCCGAACCGCTGTTATTTTTTTAAATTGAAAACTGTTTTACGAGAGATTCCGTTTTAAGTATCTTTTTTGCTTGAGATAATATCATCCACGACAGCAAATTCCAAAATTACTTCAAAATGAAAATTTACTGAACAGACGGTGTTAGACGTGCTTATTTGAGGGGTGTTATTTTTAGAACTGGACTCACAAATAGCAATATTGAAAGACTATTTCTGCGTTTCGTCTATTAGTTTAAATCTTATCGCTCCTTGTCAAATTTGAAAGAATTAGATCCAATTGCCGGATCTCGTATTAATGCGCGATCCGCGTCCGGATATCCGGGACGATTCGGGGCCTCAAGTCCCAGCGCGACCACGCGGCACTGGCGAACGCGACGCGTGGTGGGTGGCAAAATTGTCGATTACAGACCGGATGGACGGCGATGGAGGTGTGACAGACCGTAAGATGTCATTTCGTTCAATTAGCTGTGCGTACGCCGTTACATCGTGGTTTTCGCGCTCGCTCGCGATGTAAAGTGCAACCTTTGCCACGTTACATTCCCTCCCTACGTATCACTACTATTTAGCTGTAAATTTCAACAGGAATTAGTCTGCTCGCTGACCACTGAAAAACCCAAGCCGACGTTCGAGCCTAACTTTCATTTGTGTAACGGAAATGAATAAGATAAAAATCGAACGCGGTTGCGTTTGGACGGAAAACGTCACGTTTCAGCTCAAAGTTTTATCAGATTAAGACTTTTGTCTGTCCACTCTGTCAATTTTTAAAGTTAAATCTAGATTTCGTTGTGTCTTTTAGTCCATTACAAATAATTTTACTGTTTATAATACTTATTCTCTCAATTTATTACTTTATTATCACTAGTTTATTATTTTCTCAATTTAAATACAACGTTTACCGCTAAGGATGCGGTTGAACCGAGCCACGCTAAAATAATGGGCTAATCCACCACCTACCCGTATGCAGAAACGTGTTATTCTGCGGAATTATCATCGTTATTGTAGCCGGAAGCGAGAGGCGGCGATTCAAAAGACTCGTTACTGCGCCTCGCGTCCACCACTTCACTGCCTCTTTAGTCTCGCAGAGGACGTTCAAAAGACTCGTAGGGTTTATGAAAGGGCGGCCAAAGTGTCGTCGGCACGAAGAAAGCGATCGCGACGATAAATTTTAGGGCAACATGCAATCTTCGTCCAAACGAGCACGTGATAACCGTATGCAAAAAGATTTCAATCAAAATCTATTATATTTTCATACTTCAAAAAATTTCAATCAAAATCAAAATCTAAATTTTCATGCTAAAAGATTTAAATCAAAATCTATTATATTTTCATGCTAATGTCTGGCACAATTATACTAATTAATATTAAATCACTGTTTATAATCTAAAAAGTAATCTAAAATATATTTTTCAATTTATTTATACATGAATAATTACCCTAAGAACTTTGCAATTAGCTGCAAGTAAATTCAAGAAATAAAATTCTCACACGATATTCCTTATCTTGCTGCTCAGAGAGAAATGATATAATTTATCGAGGGCCACGCGTGATTGCGATCTCGAGTTCTGGGATCGCGTTCCGCGAGATAAATTTTATCGCGACACCGGGTATTCGATGGCAGGAGCGATAACGATTTGTTGGTGCATTTTTGACGATCACGATCAAAGATAATGTGACGATGGAGCCTTCGTCGAGACACCACGACGTGACGCAGCCTTGCTTCGCATTTTTCATTTACCGTATATCTTATGTAATGATTTATTTCGTCTCGCGAAAGCGAAGAGTCAATATTTGAACTTCGCAAAATAATAATGACGTCTCGCGGCAGTTAAACAGTGCTTCGTTGCAACGTTTTATTTTTATCATCTTAATTACCTTTCATGAACAAGTGGACAAATTTTTACTGCGATAAAGACGCTCCACAATCAGCGGTATATTTTTAAAATTTTTACCATAAATATTAATATTTTCAAAGAGAAAAAATTAAATTTTTTCTTACAATTCTTATAATATTAATAAAATATAGAATAGATCGATTTTTTTTTAAATATTTCGTTGTTTTTGAAAAATAAATGACTATTAATTTCAAATAATTTACTTTTAAATTCTTCGGCAATCTTGAGTAATTCTTCGACATTGCATATCATTAGTTTCAGAAAAACAATACAAACAACATAATCAATAGCCGAGATATTTTTCGATCGCAATAATTAAAATCGATAAAATTAGCAACGGCGACGTTACGCTAAATACCGGCGAGCAGCTACTTATAATTAATCGCGTATCTTTATTTATACGAGATGCAAATCTCGCGAGAGACTGGCTGATGTTTGCGACACGATGTTTGCGCGGAGTATTAAGAGGATACAACTGTCACGATGACGATTCGCAATATCGATCGTACAGGCTCTCACTGCAACGCGTTCGCTTGGTGCAAAAATGTAATGGCAAAAGGGCTCGAATGTGCATTAATCCGTTACTAAAGTAAAAAAATATATAGCACGATTAGATGGCATATATAGCACGTTTATAAAATTCCAACTAATCTAAAATATTAACTCGTATAATTTTTAGAATGTTTTAAAATTAGTTTCCCTGGACCAAAATTATACCAATAAAATTAATGTATTTAAAATAAAAGAAAATTTTTTTTATTTAAATAGTACGCCGAACAATTGTGAAAATATATTGTTTACAATCTAAAGAGAGTTTGTCATACCTATTAATCTTAGGCAGACAATTGTTTGATCACGTTGATATAAAATCGATACTTTGTTTAAAAAAAAAAAGATTCTAATAGTCAATACTTAAAAATAATATTCATAAATTCCTTATTAGTACGAAGTCATTGTTCGTTTTACATAAATTAAGTTTCTATAATTCTTTTCTTAAAGATCAATTTCTTTCGCGTTCACAGTATCCTCTAATATTGTCTGTAGATTTAAGATTATATTCTCTTTATACATTCAATGTTTCTTAAGAAGATAGGACGACTCTCTTCCCCAATCATCGAATAGTACCGTGTATTTGCGACGCGAAGCGCCGACGACGACGTGTCCAGTCGCCGGATGCGGGCGTTTCAGGTCAGTTCCGTTCAATTCCGCGAAGGAATGAAGCTGAATTATTGCGGATTCCGCGCGAGCGCACGTTCGTTCGGGGCACTTCCGCGATAACCGTGAGGCCTGGCCACCGCGATGACGCATACAACACGCTGCGAAATTATGTCGGCCGAACGTCGCGCGAATTAACGCGCCATTTGCCGCGCCACTTGGATCTGCTTTGCATAATCCTCCCCCGCTTTAAGCCTAGTGTTCGCGCGAGAATAATTCTAGGAAGCAAAGAGAATGTACAAAGGGGGACAAAAAGACAAACGGGGTTAATTCTCTGCGACGCTCTGTAGCAGTCTCCGGCGCGATATGTTTATTAATACAAATTCGAGATTGGCTCTCGTTAATATCCCTTTCGAGTGGATACCAATTATTAAATGCGCAGTTCGCGGACTTGGCGTCTCTTCCGTCTTCTTGGAACTCTCGCGAGGGGATTTCGCAAAGCCGGCAATAAATTGATAATTTAATGAGAAAAACTATTTAATGAAAAATAAATTTATAATTTAATGAGAAATAAATTAATTCTACGTAAACGAGACAAAGAGAAGCCACACTTTGTTTGCGGGAAAAAAATCTGAGGTAAAAAGACACGAGATCGCCTCGCGGTTTGTTTTTATTTTTAGAGTCCCACCTCCGCGAGATTACGCTTTGTACGTTATGCAATCGCAGTTGCGAGACCCCGGGCGAGGTGTGAGAGAAGACAAATCGGTGCTTCAACAAGAGAAAAACGGGAGATAGCTTCCCACTGCAGCTCGCGTGGGCGAAAAATTAATTGCGATCAATATGAAACAAAGGAATCGACTCTCGAGAGTTTTCTTCTCTCGCGAGGATGTCCGTGACCCTGCAGCATGCAACCCTTACTGCCCTTAGCATTGATTCAGGGTCGAGCACAACTTCGCGAAAAATTCGCAGCGAAATCTCTAACGGGAATGAAATTTGTAATTTCTCGGTCAATACTGAATTAAATTTTGCATTTCGTTAAATTCAAGCGTTCTTCAAGATTGCGAAATGGGGAGGGAATTTTAGAAACGTACACGAGTTGATGTAATTCTTGGCTTCAAGGATGGATGCAGTGAATCAGGAATGATTGAAATTCGAAATTGCTAATTTAATTTTCTCGGAAGTGAAAATTTCGATTTCGCAAGATTGATTTCGCCGACTGCGAATCCGCGATTGACGCAAAGCTCGCCCTTCGGGAAAGGAAGGGTGGGCACCTCTCTCTCCCGGGGAAAACTCTTGGATCCTGCGAGAGATGCATCTATTGATCCATGCACTCGCGCAAACCGGCACTCTGCAACATCGCGCTATCTGTCGACGACTTGTCGCAACACGGGGGGGGATTCGACAACTCGACCGATAAGCAATCTGCATTTTGTTGATCGACGATCTTTCGCGGGGGCTCTCAACCTTTGGAGTCATTTTGATCAAATTTTGATTAAAGTAATCAATGATTAACTCTCATATTTCTGTCGATATAATAATTCCTTTCTTTCTCTTTTTAGTACAAGATGTGTTTTGTGTCGCTATGTTGGTAACTGTGCTGGCTAAGTTAATCAATGATTAAATTAATCAAAGTTTGGTCAAAGTGTCCATTTCAACGAAGATGAACTTTAATTCACTTTTCATTTTTTTTCTAGTTCTAAAAGTTACAAAAAAAGTGAAGAGAAATTAAAGTTAACCTACATTAAAGAAATGGTCATTAATGAAAAAACCGAATACGATTCCGTTGATAAAATCTATAGAAAAAATAAAAAATTTTTTTGAAAAATCTGCGAGACAAAGATTTAAGAAAACGTACAAAGGAAACGCGATTCTGATGAAAGATACGAAACAGATTGCAGATCATCATGAATAAATGCAGAAACAAGCAAAGCGGTCTCGTGATTCTCGCAAGATACGAGATAGAGTACAGATCATTGTAGATAAACGCAGAAACGAGAAAATTATTCTCGAATCACGACACTTTTCGTTTTACATGAAAAACAACATCTCATTCCTCCGGCCGTTAGAGAAATATTTTGTATCTCTTTTGCATTACAAAAAAAATGTAACGCTTAAATTTTTTCATCATAATTTCCGACATTTTAAACTTTAGTTTCCGCACTGCAGCAAAGCTTGTCGAATATATTTTTACGATTACGTTAATGACGGCTCAGCAGAGAACAGTTGGCAGTTGCGCGGCGCGTCCGTTATGCAATACGGAAACCCGGCACTCTAAATCCGGCGTGTAACACGCAAAGCTACAAATTGAGATCGTAAACAACACAGGCTTCTGCTTGGCCACGGACAAACCGCTTTATTTCTGGACAGACGCACCTCCTTCCCGCGAGAGATCCGTTGCACTTGAATGAAGTGCGATTCCATCTCGCGGAGATCGTGACATTGCAACATAAAAAGAATCTGCGAAAAGGACGAAGAAAGCGCGAATATCTCGCGAGCAGTCGTGCCTCGAAAGAATTTATCTCGAAAATCCTAAAGTAATCCCCGTGAAATTCCATAGAAATTGAATTTTTTTCGATTAAAAATCCAATTTTCGCCGCTTAAGCGTAATTTTTTCTATTTACAATTGTATAAATCAAATTGCATTAGACTTCTAAAGTAATTTCGAGTTTTTCCGTAGATTCTACCGTGACTATACGGTCAAGGCCACACCTCGTGCGTAAAACTAGGTACGAAATGAATCGTTATGAATTATTCGAGGACTTTATAGCCTGGACAATTTCGCACTATCACCAATGTTACCCGAGACGCGTCCCATCTATCCAGCTTTCATCGATAATACCGAAGTATGGAGGAAGAGGTTGATAACGTAACGAAATTATTAAATTCTCTGATTGCTTTTTCGAATCAACGATCGACGAAAATTTCGATATTGTTCCGCCGACATAGAACCGAGCGTAATCAACGACTCTCCCGCGACTTATTATTCCTTCTCGTTACATCATTAAAACGACGAGTATCCCGTTTAATCTGCCCAGGTGCAAAAGTACCAGGTGTAAAATACTTTGAATTTTAAATAGATAATACCGTCGTAGGGACAACGCGTTGCTCCGTATTAACACGAGTGCGTAGTAACGGAAGGTCCTGGGCTCAAATCCCGTATATATCCCATTTTTCGAACGCCTACCGCGTGGAGACCGATTCCTCTTCTGGAGGAGAACCGGACTTCCGTAATCGGTAGGAAGAAGAAGGGGAGGCACAATGGACCTACTGAGTCTGAGTGCCACAGGCGGGCTTCGTTGAGAACCGCCGCCACCCTCTTAGCATTATTATTATTAATACCGCCGTAATACCAATTAAAACCTTTGAATTTACAAGTGAATTATAATTGGAGATCTGACGCATTGATATTTTGACGTGTGTGTGTGTCAGAGCTCATCGCGCGACTCTAATAATAGACGCGATAACATTAATCACGCCTAAATTTTACGGGCCGGGATAATACCGTCGACCCTCGAATAATCCCCCGTCGACAGGTGTTTGCCCTTACGGGTATCTTATCACGTACATCACGTTACATCAGCGGGAAGATATTAACGCACTCGTACGGTTACGCCGCGAGAAATTATAAATAAACGCCTTAACGTGATAATATTTATACCTATACGCGTTACATTACTTACGTTATAAATAAACGTCGATATGATGCTCGAGGTATTGTGAAAAAAACCTGGATTTAATAAACAATTTAAATATGCGTTTATAACCATTGAATAATAATCTATCCTCAATATCTGTTTAATGAAAAAATAATCTACTTAACTGTATGAGTAAAGAAAAATCCGCGAGAAAATATAAATACAAGAGAATCGTTGATTACGAGACAGATTTCTGCATTTATTTAAAACGTTGCGAAACATACTCCGGAAAACAAATTCGTTGATGCGAATTATCCAACTTCCGGAATTACGGAATCGATACGAAATGAAACGTTTGGGGTGTGCGATATTACGTACATCGATATTTGAGATGATTCTCAGTCGTAACTAATTATACAGGATGTGCCAACGAGCCAATTAGTCGCTAATTAAATCGGAAGAAAGATCAAATTTAAAGGAGGGATAACTTCGCGTTAAATTTTTTTCAAGTTTGCATATCACGAATTTACGATTGACGTGTACTCACGAAACAGATTCTTTTTTTCCTGCGCTTCTCTCACCGAGCACTCTCCGTAGGCACGTCAGCGTGCCAGGTATAAAAGTTAGTAATGTGCGAGTAGGAGGCGTGCCACATCTGGCCTTAAAGAATCGAGAAACACGTCACTCGATAATGCGCTTGCCTGCAACTCGATTTAACACGTGGCACATGCATGAGGTAAATCATGCTGCAAATACCTTTTGCAAGAACACCGGAGAATACGAATAATCGCGTAACATAAGAATTAATAAAATGTAATAAATAGAATGTCGTTCTAGATTTTTAATAATTTTAAAATAAATCTTTGTGTCGTTTATAATAACAGCAATCGATTTCTGTCTACATTTGAGAGAGAAATAAAATTATAAATATAAATTAGTTATAGCGAATTTTTAAAGAATATAATGTTGAATGTAATTATGCAACATATAATGTAATAATAAATCTTTGCGTATAAACCCCCCTAATATTTTGAATAAAGTGCATACGTTTTTATTTACTACCTCTAAAGAATAAGACTGCTTTGTTACGTTTTTATACACTCTTCCTCTCAAGTGTACCGTATCAGTAACAATGCGCTGTGTTGTTAAATCAAGCACATTCACAATAGAGTTTCATATATCGTATAGCCGCGTATAGAGCTCATCTAGAATTACTCGAAGGAACGCGACCGATCGATGAATAAAATCGAGCTACCGCGAATTGTCATTTCTGAACGGTCGCAGTTTACATAAAGCTATACACTCAGCCGTGTATTTTTAGCTACACTTGCGGAGAAGTTTCTAGTATTTTGTGAGATTTTACATATTTCCAGTCATTAAAAATTATAGTTAAATTATAAATTAATAATAGTTATTAATTTAGAATTAATAACGTAATTATATAATTCGCACACATTTAATCTACGCTGAGAAAAAACATAGTTACTTTTAGCCTCAACCATGATTTTATATTTCTAACACGAAATATGATTTACTTAACTATACCCATCATTATGTTAACCATAATTATTAGAAATATAAAATTGTGGTTGAAGTTAAGAATACTATATTTTTCTCTCAGTGTACACACTTTTAATATAAAAAAAATTGCACGCCCCTGTACATCACATAAATCTTTTGTTTCCGGTTGATTTGAAATATCCTGCAGTAAAGCAGCATTTGAGATCTATCAACCGCGAGCATCTCTGAAACCTTACGTAACCGTCCCGCCGCGCCGGGATTCTTGCGCGCGGATCTATACATGGGCGGCTCGATCTGTCAATGCACTCCCGAGCGGAAATTCGTCGCAGCGCGCCGCAACAATTTGCATGTTCGATCAGCGTGCCGAGCGTTCGATCGTGATCGAACAACGGCGGGACC
Organism: Tetramorium simillimum; assembly: GCA_011636635.1. Taxonomy (NCBI): domain Eukaryota; kingdom Metazoa; phylum Arthropoda; class Insecta; order Hymenoptera; family Formicidae; genus Tetramorium; species Tetramorium simillimum. Next base: position 21,046 of record VBVQ01001811.1, on the reverse strand, counting down.
GCGATCGATCATCGGCCGGAAATGGGAGGCGCCGCGATCAGGAAAGATATCCTCCGAGAGAAGCGGAAAGATTTAAAAAAAAAAAACCCTAATTATCCGTTAAAATCACTTCTAGCCGGAATTGTCGAGTCAATTTTTGAAAATCTAGCGGAAAGGAAAAGCCATCGCGCGTGGTGAACGTCCGGCCGAGAGAGCTGTCGTGGGGATAATGATGAAATATGACGTGTACAACGTTCACAGTCCATGCACTTTTGTAACGTTTTATACAATTTAACATCAACCATATCCTCTTTCGTCAGCGACCAATGCAGGCTCAAGTGTCGCGGCATCTTTTTTTTTCTCTGTCTCTTTCGTTGTAAAACGATTGACGTAACGTCGGCGCGTAGCTCATTTAACGACTGCAAACTGCCCTCGTATAAATATTTGCGCGTCGCTAATTCATAATATTAGCCACGATGATGGGTCGGCGAGCTCGACTCGAGTTAACTCGCCCAAGCACAGCGTTGTAGAAACGCTAGTCGCCCTCGAATATAAACTCGCAGACGCGCGTGACGAACATCCTGCGGTACCAAATCGAGAAACGCGGCCGCGCCAGGTACGTCGCGTGACAATAATTGGTATAACAATCAAATTAAATCAATCCAATCAAATCGAATAATAAAAAAGGCTAAAAAAAAATAAAGTAAAATAAAAAAACTCAAATAAAGACACAATACAAACAAGTGTAATATAGTCAATAATAAATACAATATAAATAAAATTAAACGGTGCACGTGAATTGAAAAATAAAAGCTCTCGCGAAGGACACATCGACATAAATGTTCGATCGAAAAAAATATCCGCTGCGGAAAATTGGCGAAATCGTTACAGGCGAGATCGCGATTTCAATTTCCTAATTCTGGAAGGAAGGAAGGCATCCATAATCCCGAACCGTCGAGATTCCCAAGCGTGACGATCGCGAGTGATGCGGACTTATCGTTGTGCGCGCACGCGCGCGTGTTTAAATCACCGCCGTCATTACATTTCTTGGAATCTCGGGTCGCCGGCGAACGACGCCCCGAGCCGAGTCACCGATGATGACACGACGAGAGCAGTCGCGTAAAACGCCGTCATTATCATCGATCGCCGTTGGAGCACGGCGGCATGCCGCGATCAGCCCGAGGTAGATCGGGCGTTTCCTGATTCGGTTAGTTACGCAATTCGCGATTTGCCTCGTCGCGGGCGAACGACGTGCGACGTCGGGTCTCGTTGTCGAGGACTTATCTCGCCGCGCAGCGGCCTGGAACCGCCGTCGTGAATTTTTCCTGATTTCAGCCCGTGTTTTCTCTGCAAATATACGGCAGCAGTTCCCGCCGAGGTTTCGCGAGAAAAATGAACGTATCAAGGATGGACTTGCAAAAAAGATTTCCTCGTTTCTTTTTTCCCCCTGCGTGATTCTCGGATAGACAAAAGAAAGAAAGAGAAAGCTGGACGTATCAAAGAGAGGACGAATCTAAGCAGCGATTTTTTTTTTCAAGCTACGCGGCCGACGTTGCGCCTTATCGATTGTCATCCTTATCCTATTACGTAAACGCCTCTCTATTCCCAAATTTTCGTCTCGGCTCTTCGGCCGTCGCTTCGGCGAAGCGGCAACTTCAGGCGCATCGATATCGACGTGACAAAAGAATTTCACGGTAACGTGGCGATCTCGAGAAGATACCTCTCGAGACGGAGTAATGCGGTTCGACCGATACAAAGGATCGAACTCGAAGCGATTCCGAGCGCAATTCAATCAAAAGAAAAAAAAACCGATGACGATCGCCACGTCGCAGATACCGGCTCGGACGGTATCAGATTTCGATCTCCGGCATCGGGCGACCATAACCTCGACAACCCAAAGGGACGCGTCGCCACCCGGCGGGGAGAAGGCCCGGCGAGCGGAACGTGCCGGCGAAACCGGTATTAGGCGAAACCTTAATAATCCTTATTCAGTCTTAGATTAAACAACACAATTCAGCGCGACTGAAGTAACGGAAAGCGCGCGCGATGCCCGGTCTCTACAAGGGAGAAACAAACGGGCGGAAGCGAACGGAACCACCGCCGCCGGCTCCAGTTCTACGGGAACCGTGCGGATCTACGGATCGTGATCACGGGGAGTACTGAAGTTGCGGAAGCTGCGATGACGCGGTCAAGCGCAATCGCGGATCGCTTCCAAGAATCCCCTCAAAAACCCAAGATCCCTCCCCCTTGCTCTGTGAAGGCCATGACACATAAAATTTCCTAAGGAGACGTAAAACGTCACAGTGAGGAAATCGACTAGTCCTAACCCAGTATTTGGCAGCGGGGAGATTACGGGGAATCGAATGCCGGATCGGTCGGTCTTCTTACTGTCGCGCTTCACGTCCTTACGGAACTTTACGTACGGTAGCCTTTACTCACCTGATGCACGAGCGAGAAGCGACGACGAGGAGAGATCGGAAGGCGATCGGGTGGCGCACCTTGAGGATCCGCGGACGGCGACACACGTACGTTGCGCGGGTCGGAAACGAAGTGGCGCGGCACGGCGCGCCGCGGAATCCGCTCGCCGCTCGCGGAGTGTGCCTCTCCTCCACGGCTCGGCCAATCGCCGCGCCGCGCGCGGCCCCCACCGTCGCGCGCTCTCTCTCTCGCTCTCTCGGGCCGGCGCGTCCGATTCCGCCGTTCCGCTATTTCCGCGGAGAAAAAGTTTTCGGTTGCTACCTGGGACTTCTTCCGGAACCCAGCATCCGTCCGCCCGACTCGCCGGAGAGCGCGGCGGGCACGTCCGTGGCCCCCCCGCGAGAGAGAACGAACGGAGTGGATTAATTTCGTTTCCCCTTTTCGTTCGATCTTCCCTTTCACCCCTGACTTTTTTCTTTTTCGCCGTGTTGCACAGGTTTTTTTTTTGCGCTCAAAATGGAATTGAATGTGATGAGCGAGTGAAGGGAAAGAAAGAGGCGAGATAAAAATCGGAGGGAAACTGAAAAAGGAGCAAGAAAAGTACAAATAAATGTCTGCCCAAAAAAAACATATTTTTAGAATAAAAGATAGAAATATGAATGTATTACTCTCTCTAAATTAAGACATGTTAATTAAAAAATTTTAATTATTCGTTCAACATACTAATAGGATTTTTAGAATCTATATTGCGCGCAGCATGAATTTATGTAGAATGAAATATACAAATATCTTAATATATGTGAAATTATAATAAAAAAGAAAAAGAACGATGACGTTAATTAAGGGAATTAAGGGAATCAAGGAAACGAACCGAGTCGTCGTAAGCCGGATATCGTAAAATAAAATTGAATTTAATTTTATTTTAGACATTGATAATAATATTGAAATGTTTGTAAATATAGCGTAAAAATGTTCTCGCGGGAGTACATTTAATAAAAAGGAGCGCTTATACTAGAAAGTTTTAACTCGATACATCTCAAAATGTCAAAACATGTTGAAAAGGTCATTTGCTTTTTTATCATCGCTCAAGAGACAAACCAACCGTCACTCTTCGGCTCGTATCAAGGCCAAGGTCTGGCCTCTTCGTGATCACGTTGGTAGGCAACTGTGAGTTTACGAGCTCCGTTTCACTGGATGTGCCAGCTTAACTCTTTGATTCCGTGACTTCTGTTCATTTCGTATCAATGCAAATTTTTCCTTTAATCTCGATTTAACATTTCATTTAACTTTTTCTAATTCTAGAAAAGGACGAAAAAGTAAATTAAACCGCAGAAAAACATTCGATGCAATCCGACGCATCCGATCAACTCACCTTTTCAGGCGTTTCTATTTCTTTTCTTCGCGAAGAACACGATTCTCGAATTCATAAGATCTTATCAGAGATTTCGCTGTTATCACAATTTTGAAATTCAATTCGTTTATCAAGGGCCAATTTTACCAATCACGGTTAAACTAACCGATAGTTAGAGTTAGCAGAACGGCCAATAAATATACCCATTAAAATGTCAGGCTATAAATATGACAAAATTTTAATATCCATTGACTACCCCGCTTACTTTAACCGTTCGGTTAGTCTAACCGTGGTCGATGAAATTGGCTCTTGGCGAGGACTCTCGTGTTTTTCGATCTAACAACAAGTCCGCTCTTCGATCCACTCTTCGAGACTCACCGCGAACTCTCGAATTCTCCCGGCGTTATTTTAATCCGCCGCGCGAAACGCCTTGGTAGCGCCCGCTTTGAATCGGCTTGACGCGATCCCGCGGTTTCGCGTTCCGTCGTTCCGATATCCTCGGGATATGTGGGTCACCCGGCGGTTTCCGGGGAACGGCGGGATCCCCCGTGGGGGGATGGCAAGTGCTGTTACGAAATCAGCTGTGCGTCCGCTCGGGTTGTTCTAGGTCGCGCCAGCCGGGACCCCCGTTTCCACCCCCGTGGAATAACGGTGGGGAGACTAAAGGTCGCTCGGTGGGTAGATCAATACTAAACTACTACCCACATACCTACCTATCTGCCCTCCTCCCTATCGCGCGCTAATAAGAATATCTAGAGAGGATTAAAATTCTCTCTCATCATCGGGAACCTTTCTCGCCGCTCCGTACATCCCCCCTCCCTCCACCGCTTTCCCCATGAACATTCTCATGTACGCGATAATCGTTTCATCAACGGGCCACTTGCGACCTGCAACCCTTACGCGGGACAGCTCCCCTTTCTGAAATGGATCTTTCCTCGGGGCGAATTTAATGGTCGTGATATTAAATAAGAGGGTTTTTGCAAATAGAACTTCGGGAAAACGGAATATTGCCCTCCAATTAATCCCACGTGGATTTCACTTTGACATGATTTTAATTGTGGACTTTATTATTCCAAGAATATTTTCGATACAGATAATTAAATTAAAGCAGAAAAAATTGTAGAGAAAAAAATTGAGAAAGAAATGACTCGACGCGAATCTCGTTTTGATACGCGTATTTAATTGGACGCTTTTTAATTGTTAAAATATTCAGCGTGGAAAACTAAGAGATGATTATTAAATGAAAATAAACGCAAGGTGAACGAGTATTGATTTCAATTATGATTTCCTGCGTCTTAATTGAGTTAATTGTAGCAAATTGCAATAACGTATAATGATGTTTGCAAAAGCATTCCCATTTATCGCGTTCATTCACCGCATTCCACGTGCGATTTTCTTCGGGATTTACCTGCGGTAAATATTTGTTTTCCCAAAGTGTTGCGCAGCGCGATATCGACGTGTCTATTTCTATTTTCGAAAAACAACATGATAAATCGTGTCAGTTGGTTCAGCGGGACAATGTGCTTGCGATATTTCAACGGGAGTTTCAAATCGCGTTTCACATACACGTACAATACAAAAAAAATTTGATGGAGATAATTATTAAAAAATTCCAAGAATTATTAAAATGTGTATTAAAAAGTGGCACAAGCAAAATACAGATAAAAAGCATTCATTTCTAGATCTGGCTCAAGTTGAGAGAGAAAGAGAGAGAGAGAGAGAGAGAGAGAGAGGGAGAGAGAGAGACCACTGTCAATGCTAAGCTCTCGTTACGTAATGCCTGCTAACGTGCGTCGGACCAAGTACACTCGTTTTCCGCGGAAATAAACCGAGCCGAGCCAAGAACGCGCCTGGCACCTTGGAAAGCACCGCTCGAGTCGATTTCTTGAAATTTAAACGGGATTACATTCCACTCGTGGGCGGAACGTGACGCTACCTAACGTGACGCCGCGGGTTTTCGCGGCCGTTGCTCGATCGAGTGAGAATCACTGGCCCCCAGGCCTCTCGGAGAACAGCCTCGACATCCGGTCGTCGAGACTGATCGCCTTCGCAGAGTCCCCGCCCAGGAAATATTGCAATTCGACGCATAAAGCCGTCCTTATTAGACCGGCGATTTATACGTCGTTTAGAGGCTCGCCAGGTGCCCCCCCCCCCCTCGCAGCAAATGTACTTATCGAGAATGGATTCCCGGACGAGGATATTGAATCCATAATTTTCCGAAATCCAATCTGCAGGCAACCTCGGGCGTGAATCTCGTAACTTATCTCGAATTTAGCGTGTCTCAAATTCTTCGAATATATGTATAATAATTTGAACTGCCCACTTCTCTCCCCGAGATTCAATGATCCCCATCAGTCGAAAAAATTGTGCGAACAAACAATCGTGATAGACAGAGTACCTTCACCGAGAAGGAAAAGAATTGATCGCGAAGTCACTTCGGGGATCGGCGAATCCCGTTATTTTCAGCGGCACGTGACAAACGGAACGATCAAACGGGGCGGTGGTGCTGTGACAGTGAAGCTACGACCGTGACCCCGTTTACGCGATAACACGGTGTCCGCGTAAAACGAGAGGGAAATGAGAAGGGCGTTTGTTCCCCGGGTACTTCGCCAAGATACTTGCGCCAAGTACTTGGCCGAAAACGATTCTACCTATGCCGGTGGACGTTATGTCATAAACGTGGGTGACGAGACGAGACGTCTTCAGGACAAGAGCCAATGCCCGGTAGGTGTTCGTTTATGGCGAGCCGTCTGCCAAGTGAGAAGCAGAATTTTCTCCATTCCTCCCGTGCTTACTCTCATTATCGGACTCGTATATGAAGAACTGGCAGCCTCTCAATCAAAGCTCAATTTATCGTAATAAATTGTTCTTATTATTTCTAAGCGAATATAATAATAATTATATATATAACCGAAAAAGGCCGAAATCAGGTGATGACTGACCCACAGATTTATTACAACTAATTTAAAATAAAATAAATTTAAATAAATTTAAAATTAAAATTAAAATAAAAACAAGGTAATGAGAATGAACGCAGATATTAATGTGTAATTTTAATTTTAAATTATTTTAATTAATTTTATTTTAATTTAGTTGTAATAAATCTGTGGGTCAGTCATCACTTGATTTTGGCCTTTTCCGGTTGTCGGCTGTGACGTCGTGAAGCTTGGAATCCTAAGTATGTCTCAAGGAAACTCATTGCTATGTCTGTTAATTAGAGATTTGCTTTTCTAATTAAAATTAGATGTTCCGTCGTCAAAGGGATGAATAGCTAATAACGACGGAATCAGGTATCGGGCGAGCAGCTAATGAACAGAGAACTAGATTTAGCATGGAATCTATCTGCTAGATCTCTGCTAGAATTTCTAGCACCATGATCCTATGTGAAATCGAAATACGTTTACGATTTTGAATGCGCGCACTGTGACGGGAATTGTTTTGTTTCTTCTTATTTTTCTACTTGTTTGCGCGCTCCGGCCATCGCGACGGTGATAAATCTTCGTAGCACAGTCGGTCCAAGTGATCACGTGGTTTTCGTCCGTCATCTGGATGGATATTGTCTTTGTTATGGGACTATTAAGAGTTCAAGGAAACAAGCGGTGAACGCGTGACTCATGCGTTTATTAAACAGAATTTATTCATTCCTTCAATTTATTATTCTCGAATCAAGAAGATATTATTGCCGTTTTATAATAATTTTAAATAAAAAAATATATAATTTTTTATGATGATACTATAATAAAATTAAACAATATAATGACAGTAATATATTACGTAATAATAATTTTAATAATATACAATCAAAAGATATAAAATAAAGACTGCGTTAACTTGGATTATTAAATGCGGATTTAGCGATAAACGTTTTTATCGAAGAATGAATGCACGTTTGAGCGCAAGGTGGTACACTATCGATTGAACGCGCCAGCTTTATAAAACATAATTGCGCGTAATTGTAATTGCAAACATCCGATGAATCAGTCCTGTGGATTCAACCGTGAAATTAATTATGTTATCCGGCCGAGAGACAAATCTCGGGTTGCCAAGATCTCGGGAGCTGAAATTAATCCGAAACCGCCGTCGCCGAGGCAGAGCGACCGTGCATCGGGCGTTGCGGAAGGAGTTGGAATCGAAATGTAGAAGTTAAAACGAGCTACCCGTGACGCGCGTATGCGCTAATGTCTTTGGAGACGCTCGCGAAAAGGCACACGTACCACATCTCTCTGCGGCGCGATTACGTAAGGAGCAGCTGTATCACGCGCGCGCGCGCGCGCGCGCTCGCGAATCGATATCCGGGGTCTTTTATCACGAAGCGATTGCCTTTCGGATACCTTGCTTAGTTTATGGAAGATTAAAGTGTACCGAACATCTCTCATTTATCTTACGTTTCTTACGCCTTTCTCAATTATATTGAGAAGAAGGTCCTTTAACAGTTTCCCACTCAAATCAAATTCCAATCAAATTCTGTCCCTCCAAAATGTTCAACATTTCTAAATCCGAAATAGCGCCGTATTTTTATGAGTTTTATGGAATACTTGGTATGTGTGATTATTTGATGCAAAAATGACCTTCCGGAAATTATTTTTCTCTAAAAGCATCAGATTTAAAAGCTGTCGAATTACTGTAGTGTTCGTGCTTGTTGTATTTCTGGAAATTCCATTGTAGATACATTGTGAACTAATCGAGCAAATTTTCCATATCACACACGTAAGCTTACTTCCGTTGTTATCGCGTGCGTGACGATCACCCGACGAGTTATCTGACGTTTAGAAAGTCAATATATGTAACAAATTGTATGATAAAACGGATGGATTAACGCCTCACCTTCATTGATATACGTAAGAGTTTAGATAATGATCAGCTAATCAATAATTATATCGCGCAGTGATTATCCGCGCATTTATTAATTACCAGAGACGGTGATTATCTAGAAAATATTAACAGAAAAGTTATTTACAGAAAAGAAAAATTATATTACAATTTATTAATTTTTTAAATTTTAATTTTCTAAAAAAATATGTTTTATTTTGGATTAGCGATAAATAAATTTGTATGATAATGCGAGTCATTCGGAGTATATAAAGCTTTAAATATTATCACATGGAATTTCTGAAATATTTCCTTCTATTTCTTATTTTTCTTGGCTGTGCCAGCAACGGTGCTTGTTTACTTGTAGCCAACGCTCGAAATTTATTCGTTCCTAATCTAAACGCTGTTTCCATGTCACGATCTTACTTGCAAGATCTTACTTATTTACGATGTATCGAGAAAGTACTATTTGGCGACAATTATATTTTATTGATTCGTATACCTTGCGAATCGAGGATTTTATAATTAATAGTGTTGTTCGGCTGAACTGAACTTTTGGTCGACATTAATAATGTTTTGTTAATCAGTTGATTTCCTGGCCAGCGCGCTAACTTCTCACGGCAAACTACTCTCCAACGAATCCCCAGGAAGCTACGAAAACGATCTATTTTCGAGCTCGCTGTTGTCAGGCGGGTTTCCGACTCTCTGTCACTTTGCAAAAGCTTTCAAAAAGAACAGAGAATAACTCTTAAAACAACGAAACAGTTGCAACCAATTATAGTTAATGTATTTAATTATGAAAGATTAAGTATAAAATTTTTCAGCAGGCTGCACGAAGGATATTAATTTATTTCGGCATTTGTTTTCCGCCTTCCTTAGAATTCTTTTCTCGTGAAACCTTATTAGAGGTTTCTTATCTCCGCGAAAATCCAACGTCCCGATTTTATTCTCGGAAGAAAAAAAGCTGAGGAAATCGATCGAGATTTTGTTTCGTCCGCGCAGCATATTATTCCTGCTGCGCTATACGTTCTATTATACGTTAGGCCTATCTTATTTCTCACTTCGGCTAATTCCATCACGGCGGGCCCGGTGGACTGACCTCGCAATGAGAAACGTTTTCCGACGTCTCTCTGTGCGATATTTTGAGACGTTTGACGTCCCGACGTCTAGCAATTCCGAGCAACGTTCGACAATATCCCGATTTTACTTTCACATACTTCGCTTCAGGTCACAGTGACTTAATAGACTTTTAAATGTATACAAAAATAAAATGCAGAAAATGAGAAAGACTGTAATACGCGTGCATTAAATTATATTTAGAGCATAATAATGAGATTATGATAATAATGAGACGAATTATTTCATGATAGCATAAGTAATTGGTGAATATAATAGGAATAAATGTGTACAACAAATTTTGTAACATAAGAAAAATTAAATAAAATATATAAAAAGAGAGACAAATATTTATTACAATTAAAAATAATATTTGATATAATAACTTTATGCTTTTGTCTAATCATATATTTGTATTAATATCATAAATATAATTAAGTTTTTAAACATATTTTAATGATTAGAATGTGAAGATTACAAGAAACTTTGATTAAACTTTAATTAATTCAATCAGCGGTTAGCTTTATCAAGCAATATTTGCTTTATCAATTGCATTATGCAATTGCTTTATCAAGCAATATTTGTTCTATTTAGTTAGTTTGTAAAGAATTATTAGTTTCTTGTTATTTAACCTAGAGAAAAAAGATTAGATTACAACGAATTATATAGATAAAAATTTTGCTATAATTGTTAAAAAAAGTTAATAAAAAATGTTAAATCGAGATTGATGTTAATCTACAATAATAGAAGTATAGAGATAAAAATAGTAATGGTACTTCCCAAAGTTGTCGTTAGGTGTCGCCACGTGCCGCTTTCGGCACGTTCGGCACCTAACTGAAGTCGGTCGATAAATATGGATTTTCACTTCTCGTCTCAACTGGAATTTCATTTCTTACTAAATTCTAACAAAATTACACGAATGCAACTATATGTTTATAAGTAATGATAAAATATTCCATATTATCCTATTCAGTAGAAAAATTTATTATGCCACACCTTAATTCAACATTTATTTTGAAAATAAATAGAGTATAATACAATTCGTCGTGTTTGCAACATTTTTTCAAATTATTGTAAATTAGTTTTAATTTTCGAGATAAACTAATTTTTACTTATATTATTTTAGCAGCCAACGTAAGACTAAGAACAATTTTTGCTGCCCAATATTATATTATTACAATGACTTATTCTGGATGTATTATTAATTAATTCGTAATATAATAATCGTTCGATAACACTCCTGTAAACATCTTACACCCCCGTGATTACATACATTTAGCCGGCCGACTTGTGGACCCACATGATTCGTGAGAACGCGATTTCACATACGGCGAATCGCTTTCTCATGACGTGTCGTTGAGGGCAAAAACGCCTCTGCTCGACGTCGTCCCGCATACAAGATCACCTACGTAATACAATATAACATGACTGCGGGTGGGAATAGTTCATGGATATATCTTTGAATCTGATTGCTCCTCGTATTCACGGAAATGCGGAAAAATGCGCCCATATAACATGTTCGCTCTAATCTACCTACGGATCGAAATCCAAACTGACTCGATCGAGAAATTTGTCAAATATGCTTCTTTTGCCCTAAAATTATTTGGAGTCTCTATTATTGTAAAGATATTAGATCTATGATATATATATATATATATATATAACCCAGCATAAAAAATTAATAAATTGAAATTAGAATATTCTAAAATCAATTATTACTATCTCACTCATTAGTTATTGAGGTTGTACATCGATATTGAAGTTATATTACAATATGAGCTATATAAATAGAGATGTGAATTTAAATTAAATATGAAATTCATTTCTAAAAAAGGGGGAAAAAGAGAAGCGAAAAGAAAAGATATGTCTATTTTTTATTCTTTTCTTTTCTTCAATTTTACTCAATTAATTTTGTTTTTTATATGTATGTACGTGCTTTAAATAAATATGTTAATATTATAATGTATTAGTGTCATATAATGTGTGTAAAGTAAAATATAATCACAATCTGTCACAGTTTGATAAACTAATTCACAAATGCTGCAAATGCTTCTCTTTGTTTTCTCTTTTTAATACTTCCCATCGCACTTGTATCTTTTTTTTTTAGAAATAAACGAGTAGTTTATTTCGATGGGAGTATTCATGATTGTTGTATGGCTGTGTATTTGAAAAGGTAGCACCCACACGTCGACGAAGCTATTCCGTCGATAAATTGCTCACGGGTCCTCCAGGACCCCGTATGGCGAAACCATATGCTTTTGAAGTCCGTTTATGCTGGCTGAGAGATGACTCTTCCCGACACGCGACCCGCAGCCATTCCGGACACTTTATTCCCGACGTTTTATCGTGCCCGCGAGAAAATCACCCTATAGCCGTGGAATCTTTCGTTGCGTCACTTCTCAGAAATGAGAATCTACGAAATGAGATATATATACGAAAAAATCGAGAGATACAATTATCCGAACCAATCTCTTTGCATAAAAGCTAAAACGCACGTAGCTTGATTTCAATAATTTAAACTTCTGTAACACCTTTTTTTATGTAAGCAGATATTGGGCGGAAGTTTGCCGCTGTCAATTAAATGAACGACAAAGTATATCATGTACGAACAATGTTTGGTGCGCAAATACGCAATAGGGATACGAACGCGCGATGGATTCAAGCGAGCGAGCGTGTTCGCCGAGAGTTAATCAGGATGCGACGTCATCGTTTAAAGCGTCGTATTTTCTCTCACTTCGGAGGGCGATATCTGCGCGAGCTCGAAACGCGCTTGGATGTCGATTTCGCGAACCGTGTCGTGTCAGTATGAAATATTCCACTTTTTATTCTTGAAAGAAGTCGCGAGTCTGCGTTCTTTTTCTTTTTTCTATTTTTCAGTATTATGATTGTCGTGCTTGATAGATCGATTATTATTTTATCACATCGATTGTATTGTTCTCTATCATGTTTCATTTTATATTAAACAATCTGAAATAATCTATAAATGAAAACCCAGCATAAAAAATTAATAAATTAAAATTAGAATATTCTAAAATTAATTATTACTATCTCACTCATTAGTTACTGAGGTTGTACATCGATATTGAAGTTATATTACAACCCGTATTTTCAGAAGAGCCCAGAATAAGACGCGGAGACAAGCTTCACATATTTTGGGTCGTGTGCCAGAAATATACACACACAGAACTTTATTCTCTCTTTGGACGTGAATGGAACCAAATTCTCACGTTTCATTGTATACAATCCGAGTTCAGCTACCAGTATAAAATCGACGATTTGTGACGGATATTATAGAGAAACATATCTCTTGTTGTTCGCCTTATTTCTCACCCTTGAAAACACAGATTACGATTTTGTGTTCTTTCGATCAATTTCATATCTAGTTACGAGTTTAGAACAAATAATAACAAAGATCTTTTTAATTTTTTTTACACAGAATGCTTTATCAATAATTTATAAATTTTATATCACACTGAGAGAAAAATATAATTACTTTTAGTCTTAACCATAATTTTATAATATTTCTAACGATAATTATGGTTAACATAACGATGCTTATAGTTAAGTTAATCATATTTATTGTTAGAAATATTATAAAATTATGGCCAAAAAACTATATTTTTCTCTTAGTGCATGAAGCTTTTGCTGGCAGGAAAATATCACTTTGCTGCACCGGCTGACATTTAAAAGTAGGTACACGATATCGGTAATGGTCGGCAGGAAGAGCTTGAGAACGTAACATCTCATTGATGATATTTGCGGCGCGGAGAAAAAGAGAAAGAGAGAGAAAGAGAAAGAGCGAAACATGGCGGAGGTTCCTCGTCGCCTTCGCGTAATTACGTCCAATTGAGACAATTTAGACCAATTGAACGTTAACAGGCTCAATTGGCAGGCCTGCGGGCAGCATCGCACGTTCGTCGTTAAACTGCTATGACAGACCTACGACGGAAAAAAAAATACGGATGACGTGCAGAAAAAAGACGTCCACCGTTCAGAGGTCGAGCATGTGCGTCTCGTTCTCTCTTTCTCTCTTTCTTGCATGCGCGTGCATTTCTGACGATGTTTCCTCTCGCAATGAAGATGAGGTTCGACTTCGCATCTGTACTTTGCAAAATGATCCAGAAGGATTCTATATTTCTACTTACACGTGATATTGCTACAATATTAGTATCAATTATAGAATATTTTATTACAATTGTGTATTAAGATATTTTAATCATTCTTATAGTTATAATTACAATTAGTCTTATAGTCATAATTACAATTTTTCGATCTAAATAAGATGCTATAAGAATGATTAAAATATCTTAATACAATTATAATAAAATATTCTGTAATTGATTTGATCAAGCTAATTTCGATGTTCTAATTATTATAATAAATAATTATTTCACAAAATAATCGAGACTGTGTCTTTCGCAAATTTATACTAAATTTACCATAAATTTAATACTTAACTTATGCAATCGAAATTTGTATAAAAGTTTTGCAATAAGCATTGTACGATATTATGTAAAGAATATAAATTATTTTTTCTTATATATTATTCTTAATTAATACAATTATACATAGAAGTTGTATTTTTAAATATTCTTCAAATTAATGATTCGATATAATAAAACGTCAATGAGACGTATTTAATGTGATTTTAATAATGTCAATTATTTATTAATTCTGTACTAACAATAAAAGTAAAAAAGACACAATTTTATTACATAGTTCATAAATATGTAGAGATCTATTCTTTTCGATTAAATTATTTTTTCTCATTGTCAATCTTTATCTGTCTTATTATGATATGTAGATACCTATCTTCTTCTTCTTTTTTTTTTATTTTATCATTGTCGTTCAGAACGTGTGCACAGTTAAAAAAAGAGTAGATTCTATTGTAAGACTAATTTATACGTATATCTGCACTACGTATCGAGGGTTGATTCGATGGAAGCCTCAGCGCGAAGAGGTGGAGCTGAAGAGGCCGCGCCGCTTTATCCCCCTCCGCGCAAAGTAGAGGGGCGACGACGTATCACACTTGTCTTCTTTTCTTATCTCTCTTCAGACTTCGTCCAACCGCGTCGCCGACGGAGTGGGAGACGGGAGGGGGGGATCATAACGCGTCTCCTTCCTCGTGCACTTCCACGTTCTTGTCCCTTTTTTTCTCGCGCTCCATCATCGTCGTCGCCGATACTTACCGTCATTTGCATAATGTCGCCGTATAACAAACGGGTGATTACAAGCGGTAAAAAAAAACGCGCACTGTCCGTCCGTCCGAGATAATTCAAATCCGCGACGCGCGCGAGTCGCGACGAGAATCGCAGAGCGCGATATTTGAAGCGGAAGCTTCGAAAGCTTCGAAAAAGAGTTCGATGGAGCAATCATCTTTCCTCGCAGCCTCCTGCTTCCCAGTCCCGTTCGATGCGTTGCAATTTTTTACGCGACGTACATGCGACGAGAGCAACATGGAGTCCCGCCTCGCTCTCGGTGCGCGCAGCACTTCCGGTCCGTCGCGGCGCGCGAAAACGCGCGATGGCGGGGAATCACACCGCGAATCCTCCGTCGATCCCGAGCACCTGGTCCGTCCGGAGCGGACCGACGAACGGCCGCGGTGCTTACCGTTTATGTAGGTCACGTTTGCGTTCTCGCGAGGACCAAGATGGCGGGCGCGCGGATGCGAGAGAAAGTCGCGGATACGGAGGGTCAGTGCAGGAGGCTGCGTTACACTGCAGTCCGGCGCTCACCGGACCTTCACTTATATCGTCGCTCGACTAATAACGCTAGTAATGTGATATGATTAGCTTAGTTGAGTTCAGTTTAGTTCGTATTCGTTCAATTTAGTGGTTCGCCAGCAAAATCACATCGAGTTAAACCCATTTAGGCCAGTTAAGTTACCGACTTCTCCTCGTTCTCTTGCGGCCGCCACCGTCACCGTCGCCGCCGTCGCCGCCGCCGCCGCCGCCGCCGCCGTTGCCACGCGTCGACCTCCTGGGGGTCCGATCCTTCATGACGCGGACAAACGTCCCGAAATGTCCTACAACATCCCGCATGAGATCTGATCCGATATTCTCCCGTGAAATTGGAAATTAAACCGCCACGGGGATCTCACCATTGAAATCACCTCTGACAATAAGTCGAATGCGATTGGTCGTAAAAGCCTAAAAATATAATTTAATATAAAAAAGTCTTAAGACCTTTTAACGTATGAACTAGACAAAGAGTACTTTATATTTTACAATTTTCGTAATTCTATAAAATAAAAAAAATCTTTATGAAGAATTTATAATATTTCTAAGAAATAATGATACTTCTAACAAGTGAGTTTTATCAAAAACAATGGAACATTAGAGTTTAAACATATAATATACTAGCAAAAAATATATATAAAAAAGAAATTGTATTTTTGAAAACTCTACAAGATTATCGAAATTATATGAGCACCTGGAAATGATTAATATAGCGTTTAAATGTTTAGATTGAACGATAAGCTGCTGTCACCTTTAGTTCTACGCGTTAAAATGGCGGGATGATAGGTCTCGATGACGCAGTCACCCGCATTATCGCACCTTCGCTCTGAAAGTTTTATATTAATTATTCTTTGCATCACATTACAGTCCCCCTGTCGATTGTTTTACGAGATAAAAACAATCGATGAACGTGCGTCCTTTGACCAGAGAATGGATATCATAAATGAAATTTTTTATTTAATTAAATAATGTATGATTGTGAAGTAACGATTAAAGATGTAGAAATAAATGAATAGTTCAATTTTAGAGAACTAGAAAAAACAAAGAAATGAGATTATTTTTTAAACAATAACTTATGTATTTATTTTTCTTCATCACATAATTTGTATATCTTTGCATCAAATTCTTTTTCTTAATTGTATAATAGCTGACATATTATAACATTGAATACATTCTATAATAATCTCATTTTATTACATATTTAATTACCATTCGAATGTTGTTGCATCTGACAGAATTATGTAATAAACGATAAACTAGATCATTTTTCTGATACTAAACTTGCTATTGTTATATCTTAAAAAATATATTTTTCTCTTAATAAAGCAGTTAATAGAAGAAAAATACAGCTAACGCTTCAATCAGAGTCAATAAAATAAGACAGAGGCTATGAACGGCTAAGATAAATCTAGGATTAATAGTTCGTGTACAAAAGTGAGGAAGTGATGGGACGATCGAGCAGGGACAAGGTAAATGCCGAGGAGATGATTGGGGTCGATCGACCGGGCGCGATGGAGGCGCGATCGGAGCGGAGAGCGCGACGAAATCGGTGCGTATACAAGCGCGCGCTAATTACCAACGACGAAAATTAGCGGTTAATATACGCGCGTATACGTACGGGGAACGGGGGGTGGTTTGATTGGGCCAATTCGAGGCAATTCCTGGCGATTGCTGATTTCATTGAGCTTGCGCTTAAGAGTGCCATGGCTCAGTGCTACGCCAACTGCCGGCCAACAGAGACATGGATCTCTTCCTCGGGGACGGCGAAGGTGCCGTGCACCTTTCGCGATCGCGATCCATATCGGCCAATGCGCGGATCTCCCATTTTCGCGCGGGATCGATTTTTCCATCTCGCCGGATCGTCCGTCGAGGAGAGTTCGCGGTACGGGAACGTTGTGCGGTTTCTGATCTGCATTTCGTTGAAAATGGAAGCTGACGGAAGAAAGCGAAAGAAGAAGGCAGAGATGAAGAAGAGGGAAAAGTTTTTAACTGACGTCCACAACTGTCGCACGTGTCTCGAATGTGTTCTTATCTCGATGATAGCAGCTTGTATATGTATATTCAAGAGGAAGAGTTTGATGACAACATGCTGCTCGACATGCTGATTAACAGTGTCGCACCTGAAAAGTTTGAGCAAACGTTAGAAAAACGATATAAGAAAAAGGAGAAGAGGAAATGTCGGAATTCATGATGAGTTTAAGGTAAGCAGATAAACGTTACGTTGCCCATCAATCGTTTGCGTTTCTTTCAAATGTCGTAGTTTGCTTCATCGCGTAAAAAGAAGAGAAGACAAGAAACAAGAGAGATTGATTGCTGGTAGCGCGAATTCCTTCAATTCCAAATCGCTTGGACCCGCTAAAAATTTTCCAACAGACATCTCTTTACATCTCTTCTCGATATCTCTTCAGTCTCACATTACGTATCACCTCTGAACGCAATTGCGGAGAGACCGGCAAGGTGGGAAACGAACTCGTCGGCTTCCCACGAAGCGAGA
This sequence comes from Tetramorium simillimum, assembly GCA_011636635.1. Taxonomy (NCBI): domain Eukaryota; kingdom Metazoa; phylum Arthropoda; class Insecta; order Hymenoptera; family Formicidae; genus Tetramorium; species Tetramorium simillimum. Next base: position 3,141 of record VBVQ01001811.1, on the reverse strand, counting down.
GCGACTCTCTTATTTCTATTCCCACGAACGCCCGGCGTGTAACCCTCGCGCGGATACATGTTCGTGTACCCCGTGTCATCTTCACCCCCGTCCGCGCACCAGCAGCAGTTCCAAGAGTTTCTTTTTTTTTGCGCACAGGTTGGTCGAGGAGGGAGAGGGAAAGATAACGAGGAAGGGGGGGGGGGTGAGACAAGTCGCCCACTGACCACGGGGGCCCGCGGAAACGGCGGAGCGAGGAGAACGATGGCGCTGGACCATATGAGGGGCAGCATCACCGCGCCCGCATGAAGCCAGGATTGGCCGGGGCCCCGGGTATGGGGGCGGTCTGGGCCGGCGTGACGCGGAAAATATAAGCCTGTGTGAGTGGCGGCTGATTAGCCAGAGGCTCGGGACGTAGAGTAGTGGCGAGAGTGTCCCGACAGAGAGACGAGAGGACGGACGTTCTCTCGTTTCGAGGGAGACCGTCGATCGTCCGGGTTCGGTCCAGTTCTTCCAAGGTCCGCCGCGAATAATCGGCCGGCGCATCGCCGCGAGTTAACGCCGCTTAAAACTAATCAAAATTAATCATAACCCAGGCAACAATTGATCGCAATTGCCGCGCGCGCTCCATTACGGGCAATCGGGCAATCGGGCGACGCCGATCCTCTTCCCTTGTTTTTTTTTTCCTTCGACCGGCGGGAAGCGGAAAGAATCTCGGAAGAGCCTCGATGGACAGGTGCGACCGACGCTGAGGTGTGAGACGGCGGTCCCGCCGGCTCTCGGATTTCAATTTAACCGCGTCGGTCACTCGACACCCCCGAACATGTGAAACTGACGGAAGAAATCGGGAAAAGCTTCACGGAAGATAACAGAAGTGATTTGTGACAACCTGTCGGGCTGAGTCGATTAAGATTCGGAAATCGAAAGTCGAGGTCCTGCAAGCTTGGTGATTCGATTTTTTTTTTTTAAATATACCAGACATCGGTGCCAGCTGAACGTGGTGATGGAAATGCCAAAAGAGAATAAGAAAGTAACGTAAGAAAAGAGAGAGCTAAGAAATAATTGATGATCAGTCGAGTCCGACATTCTAGAAACTTCCGTTTCTCGTCTTCGCATCGATAGTAATATATCTTTTTAAGATCAAGAGAGATACGCTTCGTAGAGGAAACGACGAAATTTCATACATTTTTGACAAAGTGCGGAAACTACCGTCTGAACCTTCGAGAAAGAGGTTTTCCCGTTTAAAAGATTACGGAAGAAATTATCGAAGATGGACGGCGCACCCTCGTGGGACGATCCGATCTTCGCAGACTTCGGGACGCGCTCCGGGGCCCACAGTATCCAGGTGATGCTGAGCTTGCACGGAGGTGGCGGTCATCACGGAAGCGGCGACCTAATGCCGACCGGTGGCGGCCAGCTGCACAAGCTGGACTCGTCCAACAGCCCGTCGCCGCACCATCAGGCCGCGTCGCAGCATCAGCATCACTTGCAGCAGCAACAGCAGCAGCAGCAGAAGGAGCTCAAGGAGCTCGAGCTGTCCGGCATGTACGCGCCTCTGCCGCCGCAGACCCAGGATGTCACCACCTCGACATCTACCAGCGTCACGCCGACCTCGACGAGCCTTCAGCAGGGTTTGCAGCTCGGTAACGCGCTCAAGAGGAAGCCGGACGATCCGATCAATGCGCTCGCGCCAGGTAACTGATGTTTTACTCGATTATTTTTTCTGTCTTTCTTTTTATCAATCGTGGAAAGTGTCCTGTTCAAAATACCACGCTTGTCTTTCTTCCTATTTCTACAGAAATTGTAATCTCCTGATTTCGTATTTAAACTTTCAAATCTGCCGACTGACGAACAAATGTTAAACTTTGCAGTCAGCAGCGAGGCGCAGCCAGCCAAGAAGGACTCGAAAAAGAAGACTGACAACAATAACATCAAGAAGAAAAAGACGAGGTACGTGTGCAATAGAATTATATCATTTCCTCTCAATATACTCTCAAGTATTTCATAAATTTATTATTTCAAAAAGTCTATTAATTTATCATTTAAATTTATCTCTCAAATCTATTAAAATATCAATACATCTTTACTTTTGTATTATACTTAGATGTTAAAGTAAAAGTTCCCTCTTTTATTCGTTTACATAAATAAACTAACATTTATTTACATCTAAATATATGGAATTTTCAATTTTTATTTTCGATTTCTTTGCTTTAGAACAACTTTCACGGCCTATCAACTGGAGGAGTTGGAAAGAGCCTTCGAACGAGCGCCTTACCCGGACGTCTTCGCGCGCGATGAGCTTGCGCTGAAGCTCGCCCTGTCAGAGACTCGCGTGCAGGTGTGGTTTCAGAATCGCCGTGCAAAGTGGCGGAAGAAAGAACCACCGCGCAAGACCGCCGGCTACATGGCCGCAGGTTCCGCCAGTCCCGGTCTGTCAGGTAAAATTGCATTTTTGTGAAGCTTACGTTCGTAGAAGTGACAAAATCTTTCTAAAATGATTAAAGAGATGTTAGTAATAAACAAATTAATGTAAAAAATTTGGGATTTCTCAAGATATCAACGTAATAATTAATAAAATTAAAGTACGCAAAAAATGACAGAGAGGAATTTAAATTTAGAGTATCTTAAAATATGATTTATTCCTCCAATCTATTTTTTTTTTCTGTATGTATGTAGAAAAATATATTTTTTCCATATGCATAAAACTATATTTTAAATTTTATCTAACGCAACACGCGTACACTATAAATTATTATACAATTATATTTTACACATTATGAATAAAATCTAATCCATTCTTGAATTCTATAACTTATCAGGATACATTAGATTCCGTACATTAAATACTTGAGATCTACAGTTTATATTTTCTAGGTAATAAACAATTCATATTTATAGATTCGATTCTCTTTATTTATCAAACGTTTCCCGCGCTTCCAGGCTCTTTCACGTCGCTCAACAACACCCTGAACCCGTTCGCGTCGCCGGCGACGGCGACGGCGCCGCCGGACGCCTGGGCGTACTCGCCGGCGGCGTACGACCTGGCGCCGCACCTGAACCTGCTGAGCCCGTCCAACTCGCCGTACTCGACCGCGGCGGCGGCGGCCGCCGGCTTCGGCAACAACGGCAGCGTCTCGTACTCGTCGTACGCGAGCATGCTGC